>JAVDOI010000001.1:14151755-14319255 GCA_032191485.1 Leptoclinus maculatus | reverse complement strand
TATAATATATATATAATATTTTGTATCTATAACTCACATTCATTGCCTGCGTGCCTTTTTAGTGGAGCAGAGCTTCTAGGACACTAGTTCTGAAAGCCAGTAAGCTCATCTGGTGCAACCTCAAGCCGTCTATAGCGGCCGCGATCAGCTCCGAAGGCCGCTATCGGCCGTAACCCGGGGACGGCTGCACCCGGTGGAATTGTGTATTGTGCGATTGAATGAATACAACCCCACAGTTGGCTTACACGATAGGCCGTTATATACCCCACTATGTCTCTTGAGTGCACAGTAGCAGCTGGGGGGTTGGCGATGTACTCATTAGCGGCCCCTACTGGCCCGGGGGGGCCGGTCAAGGGTATTGAGTGAGGAGTCATCATCAGGCAGTCCAAAAAAAAAGGCAATAAAAAGGCATTTTGAGAAAGTGTGAGTCACTGCAACCAAAAGAGGTCCTTGAGCTTTGAGTCAGAAATATTATGCAGTTTGCTGCAGCAGAATACGAAATTAGGCTGGCAAGACACAGAGGTGCACACTCACACACTCACGGACACACACAAACACGCCAAATCTCATGATCTTCCTGGCAGATATCACAATTACTCAGGGATTTCTTTATCCAAAGAAGTTGCAATAAAAAAAACTCTAGTTCAGGCTTTAGCAAACGGCACCATGACATGACACAATCGAATTTAAGAAGAGATTTTCCTGAAATGCAAAACATTAAATATATATGTTGCAGGCATGGCAGACATGAGACTAATGGCAGCTTTTCAATGAACCGTAAAAATCCCAACTTTGGCAGCATTTGGGCTTTCCAAAGAAAAGCAGCCTCTGCACTAGTGCAGTGTGCTAACTTTTCAAAATCTGCAATGAAGTACTGCAGCAGCACAGCTCGGCCGAATCTATCTGGCTGCCTGCTGATGCTTTGTTCACACCGAGTGTAACTGTTTTGTTAACTACAGACACTTGGTGACAACACCTCAAAGTCCACATCATGTCTTTATTGAGATGCACATATTAGAGCAGAGTTGCTGTATTGATGCAGATGATAGGACATCAGGAATCCATTCCCAGAATGGAGTCCCGAAAAATAAAAAAGTGGCACCTTTTGTCCTGTATAAGTGGTCATCACTACACCTCTATCTGTGATATACTTTTTTTATTTTTACCCGATAGCAAACACCGGATCATACCCAGAAATTCTAGGGAGATTTTTGTTGTGTGATAGAACTTTAAAATCAATACATGTAAGCAGGTATCAAAAAAACTAATATTGAATGTGTTTTGATGATGAAGAAGAAGAAAAAAAAAAACATAACATTTTCAATAAATAAATAAATCCTGAACTGATACAATCATTGTGAAGGAGCGTACCTTCCTTCAGGCAACACTCTGTGTCTTCATGACAAATCGTTGTTATTATTAATATTTTTATTAAAATAATTTGTACTGCCGTCTCATCTGTAACAGACTTATTTATAGCTGACACAGTAATAAAGGCCAGATTGGCTAAGCAGTAAAACCATAATAGAGACGAAACAAAACAGCACTGCACACAGCTCACCCAGCCTGCAGGCCAAGCCGTGTGGTAAGAAACAAAACCACCGATGAAACAAATCACACACCTGTGGTTGCTCATCTCCGACAAATGTTCTGTATCCGGCATGCAAAATGCATGCATGTGCATTTGATTTACCTCCAACCCTGTCCAGGGCGCGCTGATAAACAGTACAGTCTCGTGCATTACAACCAAGCTCAGTTAAAATATATTCATTAAAGAACTGAGGAAATGCTTGTTTATAACAGCAGTCAAAGTGCCTGTGAAGATAAAGCGAGGCCCATGTGAGGTTTTCTTTGTCAGAGTGAAACAGTTAAACAGTGAAACACTGAAAAATTATAGTATTTTACTGCAGAACTAAAAAGAAAAAGTGTCAGATAAGAACACACAAACCCAATTCCTTGTTAATCATTCATTCTCTCGTTACGTTTTTTGGCAAACTAATTACATTTTTATGCGTTTTGAGTTTGATCCCAGCTGCCTGCAGGGCCTGCTGGTACAACATGAGCGTGCAACATTTCTGTGGGCGATATCAAACCAAAGCAGACTTTTACCCCCGAGTCCATCAGGGCACAACACTACTTTTATTTGGCTATCCCGCTTTTAATGCACACAAGGTTGCCCTCTCTCCCTTTATCACACAAACGCACCCACATGACTCACACACACACACACACACACACACACACACACACACACACACACGTACACAGAGATGTACACGATGAAAAGAGGCCAATCATTAACCGAGAGAAGTACGCTAAACATCTCATGAAGCCTCTTATCAATTCTTCCCTCCGGTGAAATACGAGGCGTGCTGTGATCGGAGCATTTCAACGAAACGGAGAGGAGAAAAAGTGAAGGACGATACGACGTGAAAAGCACGGGGGGGGGGATGAGAGGAAGAGGTAGAGAAAAGAAAGAACACATATGCAAAGAAGAGATTAGAGAAATAAATTAGGGGGGAAAAGAACTAGATTGCACAATTTGTTTCTTCTCAGATTTCACAACTCGAGCTTTTATAGAAAAAGAAGGCCCTCCCTGCTAAGACCTCATTCAAAGACAGCGAGTGATGACAATCAGGGGAAACGGAGAAAACAAGGAAGAGGAGATGAAGAAATGAGTGAGGACAACATTAATCAAAATACATATCCCAAACAGATCGTATCATTTGAGAACCCGTGGCCCCGCCCTCTCTCACCAACATTTCAGTTTCTAGTGGAACATGAGCTTCAGCACCGATCTTTGGCCCTGTGTGAGGGAGAGAGGGATCCCTCCAGATGTTAGCTTTCACTCAGGTGAACACATTGAGTGATGAAAAAGAGAGCAGGGGGGGGGGGGGATAAAGAGCAAGATAAGAGCTCTGGAGAGGTGATTGAGTTGACTCCTCCGCTCCTATTATTGTAGTCCAAACAACCACAGATATAGCTCCAACAAGCTCGCAGCATGTAAGGGGGAAATTACATCTGCCTATGTCAACAGCGCAAACAATAGTGCATGTTTGCTGGAACAGAAAAAAAAAGCATTACTGGTTTGTCATTAGAGTCCTGATTGTTGGTGCTCGCTCAAGACGCTACTGACAAGACTTTTTGAGGACATAAAGTAAGCAAATGGTTTGTTCAGAAACATAAAGCATGGACAGTAGGCTTCAAAAAAATAATGTAAAAAGGAAGTAGCCACACGTGAATCCAGACAAATTTCCTCCCGTCGTCCGCAGCATTGATTTAATGGAGGTAAACAAAACCATTAGTGGTAAAAGTAGCTTTTTTTTCCACCCTGGGTCGACATTAACGGAGCGACCACAACAAAGCATCGACTTCCCAAAGCAGTGCATCAGGGGTGAGCTCCAGAGAGCATGTGTGGACTATTTCACATATTACATGCGCACACACACACACACACACACACACTATTCCTCATTGCTTTCCATGTTGAACCCCCTCGGAGCTTTAAAAAGAAATCTAATGGAAATTATTTTGACCGATATTGAAAAACACAAAAATGACATAGGATGATAATTTTGCGATGCGCTGTACCAAATAAATATGTTTTCTTAAGCCTGTAGAATACAATCTGTAGGCCAAAATTATATAAATACAAATATTGCGTCTCCTGGGATTTGAAAACTGCAGGACAAAAATGTGATTAATTGTGCAGCCCGAGCTCCAGGCAGCCGAAATCCCCCCGTCCTGTGATCTTTTAAAAATCAGTGCACGCAGTCAACACGTCAACAGCCAAGCAAAGATCTCTGAGAAATGTTTGGAGCACTGACTTTAATGGATAACAGGTGGGGTGGAAGTTAAGCTCTTTTTTCCTTCTGTCTGCACTTTATTTTCTGATGTCAGTTCACCTGGGCGAGCGCCAGTCGGTGTTGTGTCGGATTGCCTTTGCAGTGTTCTTTGGGGATAATACCGTCCCATTATAGATGTCAAAGCAGCCCCTTAGCTGTTAAAAAGACAACGGCCCAATGAAAGCCATATGCTGAAGCCTCAAAAGGGACTAGAAGAAATGACAGTGTTTGTCTTCCTCCTTTATATAGTGTGTCAAGATGATCCGTCACAAACTATTACAGACCTGTGACCTTTCATTTACAAATACAAACCTGAAAATCCAGTTCATCTACGGATTGTAACTCAAAAGGGAGTGTGACTGAGTGCAACTGATCCTTGCATTCATCCGAACGTGCAGATATATTTACGGTGTTCACAACATTGAGACAAGAGAGGACGATACCCGTCTCCCCTCTACCAAAAACCGGTTTTCCATGCCATTAACCCCGTCCATCACAGCGACAGAGCTCAACGAGGTGAAATGTTAAACTACAGAAGGAGAAGCAACGGTTTGAGCCCATGTACGATGGACTTGTCTTTTAATCCTAAAATCAACAATCCCACAGTCAATCATTCATGTTTAAAACAGCTCAGAGTGCCGCTCAAACGGTTTTGCAACATATTTTACACAAAGATACATGAAAAGTATATTTTACTTTTTAAATAGAATTGTGTTGAAAATAAATATTCAGTCGTAAAAGATTTTATTTCTGGTAATGAAATTTGTAGATGTAAAAATGCTTAGTCTACATATTTACTTTACTGCCATTAGACCGTTCAGATAACGTTATCGTTAACAAATTAACGTCTGTTAATTTTCACGGTACCGAGACGTTTTCCCCAAATACAGCTGCCACCACATCTGGCCAAATCCAGATAAGAGACCTCTCTTCTTACATTACTTGGCAGAGTCGTCTGCCAAATACTCAAAAAGGAAATCAAAGGTATCAGCTACGGAAAGCTGGGTGATTTGCTTAACACCAAGCACAGAGCCCGGTGCAACACTGACGAGAAACCAAAACTGGGTACTTTTCCAAATTCCAGTTTAGTGAAACCGTTACAACACACACAAAACAACATACTGCCTTTCAAGAAAAAAAGACCATCTTCTAAAACAACCATCTTGGAGGACTTCTAAAGCTTGGAGGGATATAAAATTCTCCTGAATCATCAGTACGAAAGATGGGCGACTGTGAAGAAAATATCGGTTTTGTATAAAAGGAAAAGCTAAGTAGAGAAACTAACTATGACTTTCTGTTGTGTTACAACGATGAATGGAAGCTAAAGATTACGCATTTTAAAAAAAACTGACAACACAATTTGTAGTTTAAATTAAATCCCTTTTTGGATAATGGGTTATGTTTTGCTGCTATAGTTGTGATTTGAGCAAATGGCAGCCGAGGCTCATGGGTATTAAGGCTTTGAAGAAAGAACTTCCACTGTAACTCAAAGGTCTAGTTAGTTAGTTCGTTTTTATTCATTACATTTTTCTTCTTTTTTTTTTAACGGCATATAGAGTCATCCACACTGAAATAGTTAAAAATGTTGGCCATAACATAAACCTATAGTATGCGGAGGAACACTGTGGATATCAATAAAAGAAAAAAATTGCAATCCCTTGGTGACCTTTAACATTTTGTCAAACACGTGTTCGCTTACATCAGTACAGATAAAGTCTAGCCACACTGGAGCACTGGAGGACACTGAAGGCTAATGAGTGGGCCTCAACAGGTCCACATTCACGTAGCTCTCTGGCCTGCACCAGTAGCCCTGAGATAAGAAATATTCAATAATCAATCTTCCATTTTTGGACGGTTTACCGCTTTTATTCAGCTCAACATGCATCGGGATTTATGCTTGACCCTGAGTTCAGCTCCATAGCAACTACACCGAGGGTACAGCATGACTAAGTGCAGTGAAGCTGCTCACTCTCTGCGTTGTGTTTTACACCAGCATCAGCCTGAAGACACGCAGCAGTCCGTAAGCAATGGGATGAATGACTATTGACGACAGATATTGAGGAGTTAGGTTTAACTTATGCATGTACAAGTGATGTAAAATGTAAAATCAATAAAAGCAGAAATGTCAAAATGTATTTTCAACTGTAACATCCACCACTATAACAGCTGCAAACCTTGTAAGAGCTTTTACAACAACTTGTTTCTGATTTTCAGATAATGAAATAAACCCTTTTTTCTCAGTAATGACAAGTAATTGTCTAAAATCACACAGAATAGAGCCGACTGAAGGCTAATAATACATCCTGACAAACACCATTCACCAGTTTGGTGCAAGACGGAGGAAAAAGTGACAAATAAGCGGTGAAAGACCACAGAAGAAGAGAGGAAAAGAGGAGAGAACACGCAACAGAGAGTAGATTGAGGAAAAAGGGAGAGTGTCAGATGTAATTATTGGATAGAAGGCTGATCTACCAGTGGGGAGGGAACTGTGGAGGAGAGGGAACAGCAGGCATTAGATCCAGGCCTTTGGCGGCCACAGAGGCAGTTTAACTCATCTAATGTGCAAAGACAAGGAGGTGAGCAGAGCATGCTGCAGTCTTAATCATGTAAAGACATAAAACAGGAAACTTGTAAAAGTGAAACACCACTGGGGAAAAACTTGAGAGGATCACCATTTTATATAATAATAATAAAAACGTTCCAGCCCGAGAGAGGATAATAACGGTAATAATTGTGTAGGCATGCAGTAGCAGCCTTGCAAAAACATTCACTGCTTTGCACATTATCGATTCAAAATAAAATAAATGACAATCATCAACACTTTGTATACTACTACTACTACGCAGGACACAACTAAAGCTGAGCCTTGCACAGGCGAGTTTTGGCCAACTTCCATGCTAACTGAGGGAACAGAGAAAACAAAGTCCAAAAAAAAAGGGTACGGAAGTTTTTAGAGAAAATTGCGTTGGCTGCAAACAAACTGAAATGAGTAAAAGAGGAAATGTGGGGGAAAGAGTGAAAGAAAGCATCTGAAAACCCAGCTGGGGTTACGGCTCATTTACAGTAGAGCTGGTCGGGCTCAACCTCCCTCCTTTTCCTCCTCTCCCAGACCGACGACGGTCGCAGAAGGAACAAGGAAGAATTTGTCTCCGTTGGAGCCAGAGAAGACAGTTGGCAAACTGACCACTGGCTAGACCACAGTATGTGTGTATATATATATATATGTATATGATTATATGATAGTCACAGTCATACCACTTTCCAGTTCTTCTCTTACATGTAGATCTAAGTCCTGAGATGAGTGTATTTATTTTCAGACAGAGCAACCTACACAACAGTCGCCGTCTAAGGTAACCGGTTTCCTGACGCCACTTCCTTCTGCTGCACTTTAAAGACTGTTGGTCTAAATAAAGCCCCCCACCACACCGCTAACTTTCCTCAGCTTGGTTGTCTACAAATACTTCATAGTCTTTGTTTAGCAGCATGATCTTGATATAAAGCATCGCTGTGAAGATGTTTGCGACCATCACATCTCAAGACCTGCGATTTCCCCACACGAGTCCCATGATTCCACCTCTCAGACAAAGCTGAACCCACATGATCTATATACACACACAATGGGAAAATGTGCTTCCTTGCGTGTTATCGATTCGTTTTTCTGAACCGTGATTAAGTGACATCTCCTGGTAAGAACACGCACACTCGCACTATATTTCTAATTATTATAATCACAATAATTCATACTATGGTATTATATAATCTAGGCCTTAAAGCGGTGTCTCAGTATGCATGTGATATGAAGCAAATTAAGTAGCCTAACATTGTTTTGTTTACCATAGAAGAGCTTCAGACAGCTGACTTACAGCGTACTTAAACATTGTTTTCCAAGCCGAGAGAGAGACCCAGAGAGGAAATGAAAACTGCATGCCTTGGTTACAATAACTCAAACGTAGAACTGATGGAAAAGTAAAAGGGTAAAGAGAATCATAAATTAACAAAAAATATGTTTTTATTATGGATATTTCTTCAGCGTAGAATGAAGTAGTATAAAAGTTAAGTTGGTTAAGTTCAGCACATGTTTCAGTCGCACCGTTTAGTGACACAGCAACAGACTTATTACTTGTCCCGCTGCCGACGGCACAATCTCAGCCAGATAAACTTCTGATGGCCTCTGCGCTGGACTTTGCTTCAACTTAAAAAACTCACGCGATTACGTCATTTAATAGCACTGGAAAGTGGCTAAAACATTGGATTGGTTGACGTTTTCGCCACGTCATCGCAGCGCTGAGATACAGTTGAGGCCAGCTCAACTTCAATAGTACAGTGAGACAACCCGACACACCGCGACTAGTGTCGCAGGAGTCCGACTGTGGCTTCATGTCACCGGCTTCCATTGAAAATGACTTGAGGAATGTTTGGTTTGTCGCTCATAGTGCCACACAGCATTTAGGAGGCAAACTCACTTAATCACCGACTACCGCAGTTACTGTGATTATAGCTGATGACTCCCTACAAGCCTCAAGAGTCAATATACAGAATCAAACTAATACTACTCATTTATGATCTATGTACCCTTTTTTGTGCTGAAGAGCGCCACCCATGACCCCGGAGCACAGCTTCATAACGGCTGCGTGTGGTGCATTCAACGTATTCTTGACAGGCCAACACCACACCTCCAAAAATTTGCTGCCGCAGTCTGCTCGAGTACAGCTGTGAAAACTGTTACATAACTCTGCTGGCTAGCAGCGAAAGCCTGAGCAAAAGGACATGAAAAACCAGATATGGGGAGGGGGGGAGGGGGGCAGTAAATTGCCCGTGACCAAAATCTTAGCAAACAGATCCAGCCAATCTGTAAGTGAGGCAGGGTGCCATTACTCAGTATCTTGAATCAAAAGAGCCCACAGTGACAGGGGCTTCCTGTAAATGCGTTTCAGTCCTGACAGATGAATAAATACAGATTTCGCATACTTTTAAAATCTGAATGTGTACCCCATATCCAAAAGCATTTCCTCCAGTTGTGTCTTTCTGTTACAACGGTCCACAGGGATAATGGTGGCAGTAGGATTCCGAGAGGGGATCAGGCCTAAGCCTATAAGTTCAGGAAGCTGCTGAAAACAGTTAGCCAAGGTCCCACTGTACACAGACATGTATGGGGCCATTATTGTAGCAGAAGTATTTGCAAATGTGCGTGGAGAGTTGAGTAACTGTTTCTCTATCCGTGTGTACGTAATCAGAATGGTATGTAAAGAGATGCTGAGATATGTGAATGTGTACAGGCCTCTGCGAACATGTATCCAGTAGCCTATCCCCGTGGGCGTAATCAAATTTGTATTATGAAGAAAATATTTGCAAGGGTATTTGTAAAAAGATTGACTAATCTGTATATAGATATTATTGGCTACAACTCTTCTTTTTTTATACGTGACTTTTGCTACACTTCTGCCGTGGCAAAGATCTGTAAATGCATGTGGCAATTTGCAAATTTGAGTGTGGAGACTTGTCTGTCCCGCTCTGTCCTCACTGTGCCTCTGTAGAATGACATACATACCATCAGCTCAGTGGTTAGAAGCGCGACATTGCTGGGCCGCATAGCTATACGTACGTAGTCACACGAACGTATATTGTCCAGTCATACTGATGTGGGGGGGGGGAATTTAAAAAAGGAGTTTATGTGGGGAGACTTCTGTTCAAGTCTCTGCTAACTGGTTCGCTTTGTACATCTGCAACGGCAGGAACAAAAGTCACATGTAAAAAAAAAAAAGAGACAACCGAGAGGCCTGCTGAGTGTTGGAGCAAATAAAATACTACCTTTCTAGTTTTAAAACGCATAACTTTTGGTACGTATATGCTTCGGGTCCACATTAATCTGGTGTTTTAAAAGCCCTAAAATGCCCTAAAAAACGCTGCTGAAGCCGTTATAGTTTGAAAACTCAGGGGTTGCGTTTTTTTGCCTGTACGGGCCGACAAAGACCTTTGAAAACGATGACGCAGACACCCACCGTTCGCTTTTTGATTAGGTCTCATCAGTCACGACGTGTCCTTCCCACGATTCGTCTCGGCCTCTATCGCATGATCATTTTCATGTTCACATGATTCCTATTGTTTAGCTTTGGGAAGAATGAGGTCCTTTGGGGTCACCACCAGCTATGGGCTCTCCAGGTAGCCAGAGCAAGCTTAGCTGCTGCTGGGTGCCTGAAACGTGCCAGGGTTTCACAACACAAGTCAGTGCTGGTGCTGCAGTCCAAACCGGGATACCCTTCTCAAAAAGAGAGGACGTAAGAGAGCAAAGAAGAGAGCGATAGAAAAAGAGTTGATGCACTGCTGCTTAAGAAGCTATGCTGTTATTCTTTTTAATAACATGTCAAAAATAAATGAAAACACATTGACATGGAAATTAGGCCGATTCACTGTCGGTATCTGACCCATTTTTAGTTCTGTCCTACTTAAAAGTCCTCTGCAGTACCACTTTCTCTCACATAGGCCTGTCCTCTCTGTCACAGCAAATTAAGGGAAGAAAACAAAGAGGGCGGTGAGGGTAAATTATCCATACCTTACTGTTGCAGAGGCTGATTTATTGCCGGCAATCAGCAAACCCATCCAGCATGTTTGACAGTAATGAAGTATGAGTGGTGAATGAAGCAGTCCCTACTGTTCTCACTGCCTCCTGCAGAGCATCAAACTCGTGTTTCCAAAATCTGTTTTGACCACTTGACTGCTATAGGCGAAACTAATGAGTACTATTCTTGTCTGTCGAGAGCAATGGAGGATTTATGGGTGCAACATCTGGACTTGAGCAGCGAGAGACCGAGAGAGTGAAGGCAATGAAGCAGAGATACTTGAAGAGAAAGAGACATGTAGAAAGCAGACATCAAAGAAAGGAGAGATAGTCTGGAGGAAAAGGAAGAGGGTAAGGTGTGTGGGAGGGTGTTGGCTACACAGCCCTACACTCTTGCTTATCACTATCGGTTTCTTACAAGCGCAGAACTATAACATTCTTCAGTCATTTTACTATTAAAGGGCCCTAATCAGAGAATAATTTGCTTACAACTTGGAGCAGAATGTTGGTGACATTTAGAGCTGCAGTCAGTTTGAGTCAGGGCTGGAACAAACAATCGTCCTTAATTCATTAAATCAAAGGATTATTTTTCAAGCACACAAGAAAATAGACATTTCTTTTGTCGGACAACCATTAAACAAGACTAGGAGTCGACAGCAATGCTAGCGGCTCAGTGACAGTTATTGGAACAGTGGTGCTTAAAGCCAAATGTGAAAGTCAGCATGTCCACAGTCCTGATGTTTAGCAGCTATATCTTAGTTTAGTGAGTTGGCATTCTTACATTTGCCAATTAGCACGAAGCAAGAAGTAGAGATGAAGCTAATGGGAAAGTCAGACTATTGGTTATTGCACTGCAGCCTTTAAGGGGAAATGCATGTCCTGCTTATAAAATCTGTCCACAGACAGTTCATGAATATGAACCGGTTAAGTACTCAAAACCGCTTCTGTGGTAGGTTCCTTTTACAGTAGGTGTCTCCAGGAACACATTCCGCTATGACGACACACACAGACTTACAAAGTTAAAACAATACCAGCATCACTTTCGCAGCTGGTAATATACTACTCTTCCAGCCACAACCAATGCTTGATCTGCGTAGGCCACGGAGGTCCTGAGTGATTTAAAATTCAACAAAGATGGAGCAAAATTTGAGAAGGAAAAAAAAAAAAACAGAAGCTTTAATAGTAACATTTCAAAGCTTCACAATGGCGGCGTATTACTTAGAAAGACCAGCTCTGACCTCAGCTACACTGCCGTATCAGGGGCAGCACTAACCCTAACAACAACACACTTTAAATGCCACAAGCGTTATCCTCATATTTGAATAATGGCCAACTCGTGTCAATAAATAAGCAATATATATATATATATATATATATAATCTGGCTGACCCGTTGCTTCTTCCACCACTCGGGTCTATTTCCAACATTGCTTTGGCAAGGCAAAAATTGGCACACTGTAACTCACAGCAACGCATTATCATCACAAGCTAAAGCGGCTTCAAAAATAGTAGTTTGGCCTTTGCGCTAGCTGCACTGAAAATAGACACGCTCCAGACACAGAGGGGCTTCTATTTTAAAGAATGACCACACGGTGGCTGAGAGGTGGGTCAATATTCCCAGACAAATTAATGACTAAGTAGCAAGTAGGTACCAGGGTGACTTTCCCTTCAGTCGATGCAGGGACTGAAAAAAAAATAATCTTTCTGCAGTTATTATATCAATATATCAGATTACCCCGAATAAGAGAGGATAAATGGAGTGTACTTGCATAGCACCTTATTAGCCTTGCCACCACTCAAAGCGCTTTAACACTACATGTCATACACCCATTCACACCTATTCATATACTGATGACAGGGGGCTACCATGCAAGGTGCTATTACTGACCAACATTCACACACCGTAGGCGCAGTTTACGGGAGCAAATTGGGGTTAAGTGTCTTGCCCAAGAACACATCGACATTGGCCTGGAGGAGCCGAGGATCCAAATGCCGATCTTCCGATTGAAGGAGCGCCATGTCATAAAATGAACGGATTTTTTTTTTTATAGGATACAGATGAAATTGAACTGATCCAAACTGGGGGGTGTAAAATAAAGAGAATGAGAGAAAACAGACAGACAGAGAACAGGTTTAAGAAAGACAGACCTACCACCGTACTGCCTCTGCAGCACACCGCATGTGTCCTGCACAGACACCAGTCTGTGATAAACACAGCCACCGATCAGATTGTCAACCAGCTGCTTGCTTAGTCAGGACGATAAACACAGTCTACGCCTGTTCTACCTAAGGCAGTGTTGATACCGATGCATTGCTGGACCAAGCACAACATCACCAATCCAGACAGTTCTTTCATTTGTTGCTATTTATATACACAGTAGCTGCAGAATCAAGTGGACACAACATCTCAAGGGCTTCCCAATGTTGACTTTGGAAAAACCAAAATGTCCGTCACAGCCAGTGTTACACTTTGAGCAAACTCTGGGTGTACAGCAAAGGCCTGGTCAAGGCCACTTAGTTGAATAAATTAAGTCCTCAGCGATGACGAATTCAAGCTGTCCTTACGCCAGAGACATGATTAGAATTTTCCTTTTGAACTAAACAATTGGCAAAAATATTACTGTACATTTTTTCCCCTGCCGTTTGACTAAGAGCAGACAGCCCTAACATGCTGAATGTTTCTTTAAACAATTGGTAGACTAAGTTGAACTGAAACGCCTGGTAAAGTCATTGTGTAATATGTAACTACTGGCAACATTGTTGACAACATCTGACAGTTTACGATCCACAAAGCTGAACAGACCCTGCCATCAGCTTCAAATAGAAGTGCATTTCATTTTCTGAGCTTGATTTAAGTGTGCAGCGGTAGCTTGCCAAACATTCAAAAAGAAGTGGGTCACCGAGGACTATAAAGGCTGGACCCGTACTGAATATCATTAATGGTGTTTTCACCCAGGCCAAATGAGGCCATTATCAAGTTTTCCCTCAAACCAGCAGGCAGAGATTATAAGATTACATGAGGTGTAAGTCTGAATGACAGCTTTGGGGGGGTTGAATGTTTGCCTCCACATATACAGTAACCTTGGTCAGGTTAATCATTGACCGGTCTATGGCACAAGGTTCTCTGCGTTGTCTGGTGACAACCTATGACATTGCCAGCTGTACACATGCAGCAATCGGGGCTGCAAATGCATACAGAGGAGGTTTTTTTTTTCTGTGTGTGGACGTGGGTGCATATCTACACATGCTTAAGCAAAAAAATTAAAAATCTGATGCAAATCTGATTTGCTGAAATAACATGAATTTCCATGTAACATTATGCAAATATATACAATGCATTAAATACACAAGCAATTTTTCTAAAGCAATTTTTTTGCCTCCACACCATGAGTCTTCAAGGACAAGTGCCATCTTACAGAAGGGCTGACAAAACTGTTAAAGCTCAATAAAAGATATTAAATGAATAAATAAATAACTCCTGGTAATCATTAGGTGAGAACTTGTTGAGGCTTTGCCATATGAAATGAGTGTTTTATCAGGTGCTCTAGTAGTACAAACTCAAGTTCCAGATGTGTGTCTCAACTCAAAGTTGACATGGATTCAAAGTGTCTTCAACTCTTCCTCCTTAGAAGCACTGAAGATCACTTCCAATGTCACTCTGCAGAGACAAAACATTACCTTTTACAAGCCCAACTTTGAAACAAAGTGCACTGAGGAATTATTTCTTGCGTTTCACACTGATCCCCCCAAGCTTCAAAAGCTGGCAGTGATATTGCACATTAGCCACGATGACCCTCAGCAAATCAAAAGAACTGCAGCTCCGGTATACCGTAGGGATTCATCGAGTTGCTCACACTTCATCAGGTTGGAGGCTCGCTGCCAGAGGGGTCTGAACCGGCGGTCACCTGCTGAGTAACCCTGGTTACTCTGCCACCCTGCTGACACCGATCAGGTGGAGGGAAAACTCCGAACCCTCGTCTCTTGAAAAATAACCCATTAGAGGAGCAAACTGTGCATATTCACCCCACTTTAAAGCCGTATTTACAGACTCCATTTTATACTTCACGTAGTCAATAAAATGTCATAACAGCCTTTATCAGAGATCCTAAAATATCACAAAATTATGGTTTGGAATTTGCACTGGATTTTATGCAAAATTGTAAACAGCAGACAAAAACAACATGTTCACGAACTGAGATTCCACAATCCCTTCTAAGAGTATCTTACTTCCGTTTGTGGGGAAGATAAAGAGATGAGCCAACAGTGATCACTGAACCTTTCGGCAATCACACCCAGGCACATCGGGACAACTTTTCCTCGAGTCCAATCAGCAATCTCCCACAAGCAAAGGGGACGTGTGGACAGAAAGACAAGTGTACTCCTTCGACAGATGAAGGGCATTCCCCTCCTTGCTGACTCGGAAAGACGATCGCATCTATGTTAGGCGAGAGAAGACGACTTGGCAACCCACTTTAAGGAAGACAGGCTGCTCAACACGAACGGGGCAACAATATATATATATGTATATATAAATATATATCACATTCTAGCAAGCGCTCAAAAAAAATTTAAATCAGACTGACAAGAAAGAGTACAGAAAACCACCGAGTGGCTCAGTGCCCAACTGCTCCGAGGGTTTTTACAGTAACAGGCTATCACGGGAAAGCCGCAGAGGCAGCAAATTCCACCAACTTGATTCATTGATCAGAAAACAAGTCGTGACACATCAGGACTTTACAGGACTTGCAGTGAAACTCGGCAGTAAGAAAGTCCTGGTATATTTATGTGTTCCTGTTGGGGCCTTCCATTAGTCTCCTCAAAGATTTGCACTTGTTTATAAATGCACTCAAACGCCACAGATGGTGCAAAACGAGGAATGTAGAAAGATGGTGAAGCAGAAGAAGATAGTTAGTGTGTGTATATATATATATATATATATATGTAGATTACGATTGCAAAATCACAGAAATAGTATCGATATATCCATTCCTGGTTTATTACACTGATTGATTCAACTAAAAACTGAATAAACCATTGACAGATGTAGAGATACTTGCAGGGTATTACCCTGTAGGCTTACAAGACAAGACACTACTAAGCTTCCATAAAAGATGACACTAACCCTCAGGGAGAGGAGGTGCTACAGCACATAGCTTTACCATAGCCACGCCATAGGTTTACGAGTGAGCGAGGTAATCGTTTATGCTGTGATCAATTGCTGAATTCATCTACAGAGATACGTTGGGATCTGCCTGATTCCGCTTATGAATCTTAAAAAAAAAAAGAAAAAAGGAAATTCGATCTCATGATATTGGTATTTTGTAGTTGGTCTCTATTGATTATACTCAATGGTGAACAGATTGGTGACAAAATGTGAATGAATGGGTAGATGGTCTGTCCACCGTCATCATCATCATCACCAGCAATAATTACATTTATTGGCCAAATGTGTGTTCAAAAGAAGGGGGGAGGGGGGGGGGGGGGGGAGTTTGTGCATGCATGCAGGAAGCAGAAGTTGTAGAGAAAAGAGCATTTTGTTTTCTTTCTTTCTTTTGGTGTTGCTGGTGGGTGGAATATCTAACCACTTCCACCGACCAGTTTCCTGGGGGAACCCTGAGATGGTTGGCACAGTTTCTAGTTTATGCAAATATTATTATTTTTCTGTTTTATATCTGCCAATTACCACATTTCCAAAAACAAAAAAAAAGCCATTTAGTGCTCATTTTCAAACACACTGACCACAATGCAAAAGACAAACATGGTTTCGCTGTATGCTAAATTCTGAGAAACACGCAAATCAGACACAATTTCTCAGAACAAATATCTAAATAATAACAACAACAACAACAACAACAACAACATCTGAAATAAGAACTTTTACTTCCTTTTTTTACCCAGAAGAGGGAAAAAGGGCAGCGGCCTGAGACATTCTAGGTGCTAGACACCTCACTTCCTGATAGAGTTGTTGCTAAACATAACAAGCACAATCCTTTGTTTATGAAATACAGTAAGTCAGATCAGTCGGGGCTATATTTATGCTCACTCCTGACCTATCGGAGCAACGGATTTCATGTGAACGGAGCAGAGGAAGCATTTGTGGCAAAGAAATAGACTGCTGCCCTCACAAACAAACTGTGGGAAGCCATATTAACATTTTATAAGTAGGGCTAACTAGTAACTACTTAGTGGAGGGAATTATATTTTAACATGTCCAAATGTCATATTAGATATCTCAAATATAATTACACAAATATAATTACCACCGATTACAAACGTATTTCAGATATCTGAAATGCAAATTTAGATTTACAATTCCAAGCCGACTTATCGATCATTTAAAATGTGACTATTCAGAGTTGAATTATCAATATCTAAAATGTAATTTATGATATATATAATGTAAGAACAAGTGTAAATATCTATAATGAACATACGTATGAATTGAATGGTTGATATCAATAATTAACATTTTGTTGATGTATAATAATCTGAATCAAAATGATATAATGGGGATTTCAACTTGGAATTCAAACAGATCAAAATTGTATCGTAAATATCTGTCAATGGTAAAAGTTGACTAGTCACAGATATCTACAGTTAACATTTTCACAAGTAAGAAATTAATATTTGATATAAAGAATTAACATTTTGACTAATTATAAATAAACTGTGGATATTCTTTAATTAGAATTGCTCCTCGTTAAAATGACATTATGGATATGTTATCCAAGATAAGTAAAAAAGCAATTGTTGATATCTGCATTTACTATTAAAACTACTGATTAAATGTTTAAAGTTTTTGTCAATAAACAGATACGATTATTGAATTAATGCGGTCTATTTATGGTCTAAATGTCTCAAGCTGCGCTAGGTTACACTGGTACACGAGCCGTTAAACGTATGACAGAGAGATATGCAGGGACAGGAACATTAAAGAAAAAAAACTATCCACCAAGGAGCTTGTATTCTATTCTGAGTATTAGTAATCTACACCAAGAAATGCCACTCGGCAAGCTTTGCCAAGCATCCACAGCAGTCACATGATGTGCAACGAGGCATTTGTGAGTTTGTCTGCTCATAGTGCAAAGTATGTGGGTGTAATGTGTAGAGACGCATCGGCTGCAGTTTTCTTGGCCGATTGAGATATTCGATTTTTTTCAAAGTCCAACCTGCCGATTCCAATTTCTTTTTTAAGAACTAGAATTGACAGCGAGGTCCTAGACTAACTTTTTTTCACCACTGTCCCAAAAAATAATTTCAATCATCCCTAAGTCCGTGTAAACTGTCAAAAAATTATTTAACGTTATTGTAATCTATTGTGGTTATTTGCATAGAAACACAGAATTTAAACGATAAACGTTTTTACATTTGCTTTAATTAAAAAAGACTTGTCTTTAGTAGTTTTAACTATGTTTCATAAGCTGGTTAGAGATGACGGGTCATAAATCTCTCTCTAATATCTAGTTTATATTGCTGTGAAAACCTCTCCCTTCAGACAACTGCTTTTATTCAAGTTTCTCGCCAACAACACAATTTTACAAGATTCAATTTGAAGAAATCATGACAGCGATATAATTTACCTTCTCCCAATAAAAAAAAGAAAAAAAAGCTAGAAAGTAGAGTTAAAAAAAATAAACTACTCTCTCAAGTTCACTCATTATTTTTTACATTAAACATACATCACAATTTAACTACTAGACATGACTGATATCCTGTACGCAGTAGGATTGTTTCTTCAGAACACACATGCATTGTGGCAAGTGTGTCTTTTACTTTGTTTAATTTTGTACTTCTTTCCATATTTTTTGCAGTGAATAAAAAAAAGACTAGCTTTGTCCTGCAAAAAGAGGTTAAAATCCATCATGTGACCCGATACATAGGCCTTAGATATGTTCACGACACCCAACACCAGCGTAAACATGCCAGCAGACACCAAAACAGCCTTAAAAAAGAACCAGCTTGGCTGCTAAAGAGGCCTTAGACCTCCTTTGGCTCTCTGAACTACAGTGACCCCAACCGAAGCCTACATCAAAGACTCGGTACAGTAGAGCTCTGAAGAGAGCGAGAGAGCGAGCAAAAGGCAGACAGAGTGAAGAAGAATGACGAGATAGAGTAGAATGAAAGAGATATTGTTGGGAAATGCGTCTTGGCCCGTTGATCAGATCTGACATATCGGCTGTAAATTCAGGCCGCATGTATTAAGTAAAAGTAGCGATATGGAATCCGCTTGATCTTTCAGCTCCACAACGAAGACGAAGTTGGAAACACCTGCTTTTGAAAATCTGACTTTACACAAGCCTCTGGGGGGGGCCATCATAGGAGTCCAAAAGCAGGCTTCGGAGTAAAGTACCACTCCACACAGAGTGTATTTGCAAGGCATCACTGCACATTTCCACACACTCAACAACATGTAGCATGAATGAAACATGTTCCCCCACATGAACATGTTAGGCCTGTCTAGCTAAAAAAGTGTTTGCAAGTGATGAAGTCTGGGGGGGGGGGGGGGGGGGGAATAGAAAGTGGTAATTAAACGGTAAGATTCAGTGAAAGGCAAAGAAGAGCGACATGTTTTGCAGACAGCAAAGGTTATCAGAAAGTCTATTAAGCAACAGGAACTCAAACAAACAATGTGAATTGAGGTTGGCATAATCTTAGAGATTACAAATCCAGGAAACTGAGTCAACAGACACGAGTCTGACCTAGTTTGGCTGTAGGTCGTTTCATCTGGCTGTTATGAAATGGCACTTACAGTAACATTTCAAATTCCCTGTATGCAGTTTTTATTAAGCATATATGGCTTGTTAAAAAAATAACTGAAATGTTATGTAAAACAATGAACATAAAAAAGGACCGACTTTGTATCACAACATATGCAATATCACATGTAAATAATCAAATTGATGTTCAGAGGAATAAACTATGTTCCACTGTTAATGATCACATCAGACAAAAGTCTTCACATTAAAAGTTTTTAATTGCAATTTAGTTTGGAATTATTCATTTGGACAACAGAGCTCTGTGAAATGACGACGATGCAATTAACGATGGCGTTGAATTACCTGCCAGACCTCGCATGTGGCTCCTAGAAACGTGTTCACAAACGTTGACGCGCAGTAAGTGACAGATGTTGATTCCGTTCAATTCTGTTACCTAAACCCTGCCAATCAATCACTATAGTAAATTAGCACCCACAGCTACAAAAACCCTACAATGTAGTCGAAAGGCCCGCCGCCGGTAAAAAGTTCAACAATATCTCGGTTACCAACAGTTTCAACAAGCAACAACATGTAAAAGGCAACTGTAACGATTGAAGCCGGGCATACAACCTCAAACCAAACGTTGAGTGTGGCTCAGGGGCAATTATAATACTAATCGTCACCCAATGAATCATCACAATCACCAGCATCATTATCTCGTTTATTCATATTCATAGAACTCGCCCAACTACTGCTGAAATCCCTCACTACAACCCGTGTTTACGTTTTTGTTGCATGATGTCTCCCTTCTATTGGCCACTTGGATCCGTCCCCAAAACTGTGAATAGACCGTCCACTTTGTTCTGAGGCTTCTATCCACAAAGGCCACATATGTCTCAGGCTGTGATCCGTCTGTGCGAGCTGTTGGCTGCAGATATTTGCCAATATTCGTGTCAGTTTCAGGGTTTTCCCTGCCACTATACGGGTAAGCCTAAATGTTTTTGCTCCGTTGTGAACATTAAAAGCAATGTGGAGAGCATCTCAACGAGCCGAAGCGCTGCACAGGGAAGGGGGCGGCGAGAACGAGGGCGCCGTCTTTTATCTATACATGGTTCACGCCCTGCAAGATCTACAAGTCACCAACCTGTTAACATGGGCGTTGACAAGAAAAGCAAGAGGCTCCTCGACACACCCGCTCAAAAAGAAAAAAAGTCGGTATTGTGTTGGAATGCAGGGTCAGAACTGGTTCATTACCAATGCGTGATGATAAGCACTGATCAAACAATGTTCATCACACTGGGTGTCAAATAGCTGCCTGTGTCATCAATGTTAATTTTCTATTAATTCACAGTGTTTTTCACGGTAGCCGATCTACCGTACGTACTTCGGTCATCACCATCAGTATTTTTTTAATTAATAATTTAACTATAGTTCTGTCTAAAATGATGTACAATTGCAATCAAAAACTTTAGACCCTTCCCTAACCCAGAGTGGGAAAAGTCTTAGGTTGTTCTGCTATTTTTCACAAATGGTATAAGCATTTAACTTTGGAACGAAACGCCACTTTAAAATATGTTGACGCAGCAAAATAAAATGTCGAATACATTTTTAGACTTTGGAACATTGCATGCAGCGCATTGTTGCAAGACCCTTGTGGCCTCTTAATGTGCTCTTAATCTGTGTTAATACAAACGTTAAAGTAGCTCATGTGCTAAGATGCTTCCATCAACATCAGGTTAGGCTTTGAATAAAAAAGTTGCACCAGAGGGACATCAAACATCAGACTGGCCAAAATAACTGTGCATACAATTTAAATAACCAAGTTGCCAAGTTTACATAACACCAAGAAGTTATTTGATGAGGAGCACAAAGTTCACTGAACCGCCACAACTTTACCATCAACAAAGCAGAACACAATACTTTTTTTAATGATGCATTACCAAAAAAATATTATCTATTAAAAAGATGCTTACATGTGTGGCCGAGTGCCTCCTTTGACATCCAGAATCTGCAGCACACTTCTAGCATACAAGTGTGTGTGTGTGTGTTTGCATGACATCTTCTTATTTACAGGTTTTTTATGCCCGTGTGAAATAGGAAGAGCTCCGAGGGGCCATCAGGGGTGAGTAGGTGAGAATAAAAACACGACTGAGTGACCCTTTAAGCAGAGAGAGAGAGGGAGCAGCACACCAGAGCAGATATGTACACGTGGCCTTCCAGCATCCCTGTGTGCACACACACACACACACACACACACACGCGCACACACACGCGCAGTCTGTCTTGCTCTGGCACACACTGACGCATGTAGCACAGCAACAGAGAGGAGTTTGAATTCACGTTTTAACCCTTAGTATGCGTCAGTATGACTCACATATTTTAAGATGAAAAAAAAAATGAATAGGCGTGACGTACAGAAACCTATGTACTGTACAGGTAAACGTTAGCTGCTGCATGTAAAGGAAGTAAATGAAGCACAAGTAAAACATATATGATATACTTAACGGAAGACGTATCGTGCTACTTAAACAATTGGTCTCAAACAATGTCTCAAGGACTTATTTCACCCTGGGCATGAAGCAAAAAAACATTTGTCCATCTGATTATCGGTTACATAACGAGAGCAACATGAATGAGCTAAATTGTGTTCCAGTGCAGAAAATTCCCATAGAGCAGCAAGGTGGGCTCCATGATATACAGTACTATGCTAACACATGTGGGTACCAGGGAGTTTTTCCCCCCATTGTCCTGCTTTCATTCTTACTGTGAGATACAGTATACATCAAATAGTGCAACAGTTCTGTTGTCAACTGCTCCTGTGCGTCATAATGCAGAACAATATTACACAATGTGCTTAGAGGCACCGTCACGCAACAGTACGGCGTCTACAGTAAACCTCACAAGTCCGCATTTAATATACAAACACACTCGGTTTCATGCAGAGCTGAAACAATTAGTCTTTCAGTTAATCATTCAATGTAAGAAGATCAATCAAATTCACTTTGTCTTATTTCACTTAAAAATGAAAATACAATCTAATGTTTTATTTTGTGGGATATGTTGGATCATTGTGATCATTTGTGCAGCATGATCATTTCAGAGAACATGATCATTTGAGAAGAGAGACTAATTCATTATTGCCAAACTATGCTCGTCTGTTGGTCCATTGGTAAGTGGTTCAGTAGTTTGTTTTTGCCATTTGTTTATACTGTAATGTGGGTTTTTTTAGACCTTGCAGAGTGCTGGCGCCCTGCATCACAGGCACACAGCATGAAAACACACACCATGCTGGCGCAACAAGCATCAACATACCAGGAAGCAGTTCCCCTGAAAAGGCAGCACTGTGGCACAGATTCCTGGTGCAACCAAAATTAGTTTTTTTTAAAAACAACACTTTGTTTGTTTGAATAAATTATGAAGTTATATATAAAAAAAAAAAAAAAAAAAAAAACACCCAGAAAAGAACACTCCTTCTCGCTGTGCCGCATGTCCATGACTTTCTCACACATTAAAACACGACCATACTCCTGGCATCCTCAGAAATGCACACATCAATGTTTTCTCAATGAATCATTTCCTGTAGGAATAACACAGTTACGCAACTGTGATATCTTTATAGCGAGCGCCGTGTTACAACACAATTATTTTGGAAAAATACCAGAGGGCGGAGCATGGACAAATTATGACGAGATACTGTGCACGAGAACAACTTCACAACTGTGCCCAAAATAATATTGATTTTCAACATCTGATTGCGAGCGACCACAAAACAGAAAGTGCTCTAAGGTTACTTCAATAACCAAAGAAACAAGATTAGAAATATTCATACACTGCCGTCAGGGTGACTATCACCAACTCAACTAGTTATATTCCCTTCCTTATTTACCTGTATTTATTTCCACTACCGTCTCTTTCCAACCTAGCAACCAATGTATCACATCTCATCTGCCTTCTCCGACAATATTTGTGTAAATACAGGAGAATGTATTCCTATATTACGTTTGTCATGGCATTCCTGTGATGTGATGTGATGTGGATAAATTGGGGAAATGCGTGTCCTGCTGTGTCTGCCTATTGGAGGCGATAAACGCCAGATGCTTTCCAACCCAGGGGTGCTAGCACTTCCCTCACAAAAGAAAATAAATGCCACGGACAAACATACAACACCACCTGTGAGTACTCACACAGAATTGGGCATGACCGCTGTGAAACGCACCGACTGCTTTCATTTACCAAATGCAAGGTGTCCCACAGGGAGCTGAATTCCCCCGATACATCACTCTGAGCTCTATTGGATTTCAGGAGCATCAACAGAGACCAGATATTTTCTGTGGCTGCAGGAGACCAAATCACAGCCCTGTTTTGCCCAGGTAATTCTGACTGCAGTGGATTGTAAACATAAATAGTGACAATGGTAAAACCCCATTGAATCACTTTTAATCTGGTTCTGTAGATAGATAGATAGATAGATAGATAGATAGATAGATGGATAGATGGATAGATGGATAGATGGATAGATGGATACTTTATTCATCCCCAGGGGGAAATGTGTAGGGACTGATGAAATGATGCAATTACTAACACTTTATATTGTTTTGTTGTATTTTGCAAGAAAGAAAGCAAAAATTGGGAATAACCCATATTTGTAAATTGAATTTGTGCTGTAAATTTACTCTAAAGATTGCAGGGATCAACCAACAAGTCAAACCAAAGAACGGCATTAAAAGTCCAATCCAGTGTGTTTGGCCTCTGGGGTCAGACTGCTAACAGCTTAAGGACAGTGTGTATCTTTCCTGAACACAGTGTTTGAGTTTAGAATGTCAAAAAACAAAAAAAAGGGTCACCGAGACCTAGATCACAGTTTCTACTGAGAAACGTATCACAGCTAAGACGAATTAGCATACTAATACCGAGTATGAATAACCGACAACTAAAATGTACACTTACATTTGCACATATTTTAACATTTACAAAAGCACAGCGAACACCCTCCGAGCACACAAATACAAAGCCAAAGCATAAGCGTTGAAAGAAAGCAAAGTAATTCCATGAGACCTACCTGGAGAAGCCGACAGAAAACGTTGACAGGGCTGCAGCAGAGGGGAGCCCATTGTCACCCCTCTGTAGCCCGGATGACTCTCCAAACCGGTTCCCCCTGGACCAGCTCTCCCCCACCAGAGGCAGGTTTGAGTACAAGCCAAAAAGCTCCTGGTCTTGTAGGCCCACTGTGGAGGACGGGTTGGCTCTGTAGTGGTAGCTAGATCCTGCTCCTAAGCTCATAGATGAGGGCATGGTGCCACCTCCATGGTGAGAGCTCATGCTGCTCTGGAGACACTGCGCCTGGCAGAAACCAGCGCTGTCCTGCTTCTCCTGTTTGACAACACCAGGAGTACGGATGTGGATGAAAGAGTCGTCCGGATCCTTCTCTTCCTTGATCATAACGCTGGAGAGAATTGATGCAGGCTGCTGTTGATGGTGAAGCTGATGCTGCTGGAGAAGGTGGTGCTGATGGTGTATGGGCTGGTGCTGCTGATCCGAGCCATTCACACTGGTACAGTTCACTCCGTTACCCATGACGGGCTTTGTTTCCTTTAGCAAGCCGCTGACAGCACCGCCGCCACCTCCACCCCTGCTGTCGTGTAGGATGTTATCCAAGTGTGCCACTTCTGAATCAAAATCAAAATCGCTGATTTCTGGCAGGGAATTAGGAAGGTCCAGGTCTTGCCAAATTTCGGTATCCTCGATTTGGCGACTGCTGTTGCCATCCAAATCACAGGGACCCGTGCCTGCGTGTCCGCTGTAAGTTTCCGGGTCTTTATCCGGAGACAAATTAGCCTCCTGCTTGATGTGCAGGGGGAAAAGGTCTGGCAGAGGGAGGTTGCCCAGGATGGAGGAGACTGAGGCGCTTATGACAGAGGTGGCCCTCCGGTCCAGATCGGAAATACCGTGTTTCAGCAACGGCAAGTCGCCCTCCATGTTGAATCCGCCAATATCCTGGTGTTGTTTCGGCATCCTAATGATTTTACCCTCCTTCATGTCTGACCCCTCAAACAGGACATGATGCTGAGGGGAGTCAAAGAGGCCTCCAAGCTCCCCCTGGTCTTTGGTTCCACACCCTCCATTTCGGGCCACTGTGGGCTTGGGCAGAGACCCCTGGCCAGGCGGGTGCATTGCAGACTGGAGCAGTGAACCAGCTGTGTCACCTGTATCTCTGCATTCTCCGTCTCCTGTCTCTCCAAATGTCAGGCTGTCGTCTCGATTACCGTTGCGCTTCAGTCCACCCTGATCCATTTCTTTATCCCGACAGGACAGTGAGGGTGAGTCAAAGAGTGCACAACACACACACACACACACACACACACACACACACACACACACACACACACACACACAGAGAGAGAGAGAAAAGAGACATGGTTAAGCTATAAAAAAAGAGTTGATGCTGGATAAGATGATACATACACACATATATATACACACATACACACACGCATACATACATAAATCTCTCATAGATCATTCACAGCGATAGCTGTCTTGAAACATCTGCAATAAAATGGTGTTACGGTGCAGTTTAAAAGCACTAATGGTGCAAGGTCCATATATAATATTATGCCTCTGCCTACACTATTCTCTTATTTAGTTATTATTTTCAGGAAATGACAGCATTCGTATGTAACCGGGCCATATCCTCCTCTCACACCCACACTGGAGAAATATGGCAGAGGCACAAATGGCACAAACCAGGCTGAGAAAAATCCGCACAGGAAAAAAAAAAAAAAAAAAAGGAGACCACAGCCATTACATAACATGACTGACTATAATGCTCATGTTATTTCTTTGAACTGTGCCCTCCACTCAACTCAAGCGTCAAGAAGCGCAAGCAATGCTCAGGCATAAGTTGTGTAACAGCCAGTGCCACCGACAATCCCAGGTCCAGCCGAGCATGTGTGCAACAACACACATCTGTCGAAGGAGATTAACGCCCTAAGGGTCTCTGGGCATTTGCAGCAGTCGCCAAATAACTGTCTGTCTATCTCCATTTGCAACAGAGCGCAAATTAACAACTAAAGTCAAAACTCCATTTACAAAATAAGAAATTTAAATAAAACTATAACACAATCAAATGAATGCAAGCAAAACCATTTGGCAACAACCTGCGCAAAGAAAAAGCTCTAGGCTGTTTATACTGCGGCTCACTAATTTGAATCCCAATAGTAACAGGCAAGCTGTCACCTGCGGCAAATTCTCGGTTTCAAAGTCAGTGCCTCTGACTAAATATTACAAAACAGGGCCCACATCGGTCAGATCATTCTGAACTTCGTCTACCATTTATATGCAATAAAAAAAAGTTACCTTGAATTAACGCATTGGTAAAGACGACGACTGGGCCATTTCCTGTGAATTGGCTCTCTAATATGCTTGAAGCAGCGGTCGAAGAAGGCATGACTCCATAACCTGCAGCACATATAAGATGTATGGTGCTGTATGGTGCAGCGGTTTACAGCACATAGCTGCTACTCTGTGTTATACGTGAGGTTCAAGGACCCATGGGGGGGCTCTCGAAGATCTTCCTGCAAACATTAGGAAAGATTTATTTATAGCAAACTCCCTGGTGGAGAATTAGAAAGACTTTTGTTTTGGTCATAGGTTTTATACACTTGTAATATCAGTACTGCAATCAGGCTGGGACACACAATCGTTCCTAATTGAGATTGCTGGTGTGATGTTTTTTTTGTTTTTTTTTAAAGAGAAGTTAATAAAGATCGTTGGTGTATCAAAGTCCGCTGAAGTTTGGAGTTTCCTGACTTGCCATAGGCTACTGTACTTTTCCCACCAAACTGCACAACACATCGTTACAGCGTTAGTGCAACCTGTTGGCTGCGATGGGAAATTGCACCGATCACATGCCTAAGGCTGGCGATAAGCTGACGTTTGTGCAACCGGTTTTCTTTTCCTTCCTTTTCTTATACAGAAATAAGACGGTTGCTGCGAGAGCTGGTTAGGGGATCTGTCAGCGGGGCGCACGGTGCAGGGTTGTCAGTGCGCACACCACGCAGCACCGGGGACGCTCCTCGTCGGCCTACCTCCGGGGGGGGGGGGGGGGGGGACATTAAGCGTTTGCCTCCCTCGATAATTCTCCAGCGATACAAACAAGTGGTTGTTGCAGTATAAACAGATCGTACCTGTAGTGAGAGGATGCGCTCCTCCAGTTAGGTCATCTCCCGTCAGTCCAAGTTGGAAAACATATGAGAAATAACGCGACGTCCACACACAGTCAAAGCTCTCGATTAAAACCCGGTCCTTGCAGCAATGTTGCGCGGTGAAATGTCAGCTGGGTTTGTCGCCGCCTCTCTCCCCGTGCGGCAGGAAAACATCGTCCGCAATATCAACTATTTTAGAACTAAAGTCAACAGCGTCGCTGACCTGGTTGGCGCAGTCGAGATCCACCGTGTGTGCGCGCCTGCTTGGCCGATCTGTCGATAACTTTTGACGCACGTCGCCGGTATGAGGAAAAAAAAATAAAAAGTGATCGATCGCTTACTCGCTCGTGATTTCAGGGTAATTCCGCAATGATTCCACAGATCTGCGCCGCGATATTCTGCTCTTGCGCCATTAAACCCGTGAGTACATCAAAGTTATATAATACAGCCGTGCTGCCCTGGCGTACTCAACTGAAAACTCCGGCAGGGCGGACAGTTAGTGAAACGGTGTCAAGCTCAATGAAACAAGTTGATCGCTTCTGCCTTTGTCCTTTCAGAATAAAAGCCTTTGTTGTTGCCATCGTCGATTAAAGTTACATGGTTAGAATATATGAAAAAAAATTACGTCCGAAGCTTTTTTAAAGTAGATTATTTTACCATAAAGGCAGGTGTGGGCATAATACACGGCATGATTTAGTTTTTTTTTATTCAGTTCTGTTTTTTAAGACGAAATTTGTTTTGCTTTTATTTTAAAGCAGAAATAGCTCTGCTTTCTGACACCTTCTGTATATGTGTGGTAGCTTGACGCAGCTGCTAGTTTGACACTTGCCTGTGAACGCCCCTTTCCCTGTTGAATCTCCCTGCTGAGGAATCTGTCAAAACGTGTCTCCGTCGGCCTTCGCTGGAAGGAAACTATAGGTAGTAATTTATGTTCTGCTATAGCCTTCAACCACCAAAGTTAGTGCAAAGCTCTTTATAGCTTTGAGTTCCAAAAGTTAAGTCCCTTTCTCAGGGCCCCTTTAGGAGTCAAATAAGGTTCTGAGCAAAGAAGAGGGAGGTCTATTTTTCCTCAAACAAGAGTATGTAATCACGATTAGGCTATAGAATCCAAGGTTTCATGCTACTTAATTGTTATCTCCTCAACTATTAAATTCACGATAACGAATAAAACTCTCCTCCTCAGATATGGAGTCCATGATATTTATCACACTTAAATAGATTTTGGTCATGAGAGGTCTTGATTTACCGAGTCCACATCAAGACAGACGGCCGACGATGCTTAGTCACAGATTGTGAATGCTTACTGTAAGTGAGACATATGACCCCGGGTGGTTTTGACACCTAATTTCAGTTATTCATCCAAAGTTCTTTCTAGGTCATGAATGGACTGGGAATCACACTGACATTGAGAGACAAGATGCATACAGGGAACTGTTGAAGAAAAGAGGAAGCACAGCCAGTACTAGGAAGGTGCACTCAATAGATTGCAGATCCCTGCCAGGTGTGTCTGCAATGACAACTGCTGTAATGTGCGACCAAATGACCAACCCACCTTCTACACCATGGCCTGTAAGGTGTCTCAAAAAACAAGCAGCGATGCATGCAAACAAGCAGCGATGCATGCAAACAAGCGGCTCAAAGTCGTTGTATTGGCTAAGACACTTAAACTCACTAAGCTGTTCCCTTATTGTGTGCCTCGACACAGAGCATTGGTTGAAACATGTTGGCGCTTTTAATGATTTGGCCACAATAATAAAGGCCTTTTGATATTTCCTTCCTCTTTGGTCTTTTTTGGATTGCCTTCCTGTTTATGCTGATTTCTTTTCCAAAAAACACCCATCATATTTTGATCTATGGTTGAATACACAGAGCAACCTCTCTCCTAGGCAATAAAAGGTGTTTTGAGAAGTTGCGAGTCACCGCAACCTTGAGAAGTCCTTGAGCATGCAGCCATAACTGGCCACCCAAAAGTATTTATGACGTTTTCTGCAGCAGAATGCGAGATTAGCCGCCGTGGACAGACACAGATGTGCACACTCACTCACTGATGCACACACACGAGGGATCGTGTGATTCTTCTGGCAGAAATAACTAGACATCCTGTCGAGGAGAGGACAACGTCCAAACAGAACCATGAACGAGGGGCGAGATCTTTCTCTGCTCTCAACAAAGCAGAGTTGTAAATGGGGGGCGCAGCGTTATTCACGACAGCACAGAGTGAGGGGGGTCAAAGGCCAGGTTGACTGTCAGTAGCACTCCTGAAACTTAAAGCATAAACCTGATTTCTAATCTCTTACATGACAAGTCTTTTACATATATAATCTGTAGATAGATAGGTCAATGATTTCTTCAAAGATAACACATTTACAATGACATAAAACACAGAAAAGTAGCACATCCTAATAGAGTTTCATTGTATCCAAATAATTCATTGATTATCTAAATTGCTGTGAATTAATTTTCTGTCAGTCAACTAACTTTAATCAAGAAATTGTTTCAGGTCTACAGAATACAAAGAAAAAACCCCAATACTCGAAACATAAGAGGCCAAGAGAGGCACTCTGAATGTTCTGACTTTGCTAGTTCAGTTATGATCTTTTGTGATAGTCCCAATCCCTCTAATGCATTTAAATGACCTACTTGAGTCCAACATGAACTGACGAGTGACCTTTCAGTGATATTAAGACTATTTCACAATTCTGCTGGTCAGCTTCACCAGACAAGGTCTTCAGTTAGAAATTAATTTCTCATTTTTATGATGACACAGTGGACCATAACAAGGAGTGATTTGAGTTATGTGTTCTGCAGAGTCAACCTAGGGTGAAGAAGAAGAAGAAGAAGAAGAAGAAGAAGAGAGGAGAGGAAGGGAGGTGAACAGTCCAGGCTGTGCAGACCGGCCCAGACACCCATGCTGTTCCATCTGCAAGAAAAGAAACAAGGATGGGGAGATGCAAACCAACAGGCCAGGAGAAGAAAGAAGGAAAAGGGGTGGGGGGGGAAAGGGGGAAAGGGGGGGGGGGGCAGTTGTGGCCCTCCATGCAAGTCGTTCGATTAGAAGGAGCAGAGTGTGTCCTGTGCATGTGGATGTCTCATTAAGAGCTAGCGTGGCTGGAGAGAGGCAGGAGCTCCCCAGGGCCCGAGTAAACCACACTGTTCTCAAAACATCACAGGGAACACTGTGAGTTTTTTATTGCTGGGTAACAATGGGTGATACTATTAACCGATAAACAATAAAAACACTGGACGTGTGGCGCTTGATGTGCATGTATGTGCAACTGGGAATCTAATGGAGAAGTATGTTACGGTGGTTATGTAATACACCTTGCTCTGGGTGCATACTAGGTTACACTAGTTACATTGAATGTGCTGCCGCAGAGACAACTTCATGTGAATATTCATTAATGTGCATTCACATGTGCTGGTGACTAATTGAGGCCAAAGTTTGGGTTTCAGATGTTCTGGTTATAACACTGACCTTTTGGTCCCTAGCAGAGGTAGGTGGCCTACATGTTGTGCATGTACACACACACACACACACACACACACACACACACACACACACACACACACACACACACACACACACACACACACTGTTGGCAGCCCATTTGCTTTTAAAAGTATCTGACTAAATTACAGGTACAAGTTACAGTTAAAGGGCAGCTCATTCAAATCAAAAACAGAGTTTCTCATTGGTTTCTATCAAGTCATGTGGATGTTGCATCCATTTTCTTGTATTCGCTGAGGTTTTGATATATCTGTCTGAGATTTCTGTCAGCCAAATATAATGGAGGTGAAATTCATTTAGTTTGTGGTGCTCACAGTATTGAAAAGTGTCCTTTTAAAAAACTTGTGGATTGTGGATTAATGCATAAAATAAGCTCATAAATAAGTTTTTGTATACTTCTGCAAGATAATCTTCACTAATGAACACCACTTTTTTATTTTGGAAGAATAAATTAAATTGGCAGAGGTAAAAAGCTAACTTTTTTTTTCTTAGAGATGCACTTGATTCTGCATATCTTGTGTGGGGAAAAAAAGTGTTCGTATTTCGGTATCAGCATTCAGCCAAGCGAGTTGAAAAATATCAGCATATCGGATATTGGCAAAAAAAAAAAATAACAATATTGTGCATCCCTAATCATTTTGTTAACATTTGATGCTTTTATTCGGCTGTCTATTAGGCTGGACATGAGGGTAGAGACACATTTAGAATGACATGCAACAAATGCCATCTGTGGAATTTGAACCTATGATAATGCAGGCCACTATAGGGCATCCTATCATCAATAAAATCAACATTCCCAAAACTCTCTGAGCTTTTAGTTTAATGTCAATGAAGGTCATGGCTGGAAACATATTTGTTTTTACTCCCCTCTCTTCCAAAATCTCTAACCCCCACAGGTTGACCATTTGCCAAATTCTGCCCAATGAACAAGTTATGGAGTCCACGTGCCTCTTTTACAAGCCTTGACTTCTTATTTGCTTATCTTACATAATATTATATGCAGCATTATAGCTGTTGTTATAACCATGTGTCTTGTATCAAGACAGCTCTAAGTTCGGGTCAAAGGAAGAAAGAAAGTCAAAGAAGCAATTAGAATCACCCAAATCAGTTGTTAGCATGTTTCTCACCCCCCCTTCTCTGTATTACAGTCACACTCTTCCCCCCCAAAAGGATTGGTAATATCCAAACAGCAGGACTTACCAAACACAATTGAGTTTTGTCAGACATTGAGGACGAAGCACCGTGAGGAAGGAAGAATTTCTTTTGAGAAGGAAGTACAGACAGGAAGGAAGGAACTCTTTTTAAAAGTGAACAGGCAGTTCACACACTTTGGTATTTCTTCTCTCAGACAGAGGAAGGCTGAACAAGACAATGAGTAGGAAACCTCTACAGGAGAAAGATGAAAGTGACACAGCGAGGAAGGATTTCTAGACAGACTACAACCAGTTATTGCTCTGTGGGACGTGTGGGTCCAACTGCCCAAAACAAACTTAAAGCAGAAGCAACCAATGTCGTCCATTGGTTGACATGTGGCCAGTTTTTTAATACTGGCCACATGTTTGATTGAAGAATAATATGTGAATAGAGACATTTACCAACGCTTTGAAATAAACACGATAAAAAGACATGCTTGTTCTGCCACAACAAAAGTGCCAATTGTGTGAATCATTTTTACATGATTCACACAATTGGCACTTTTATTGTGCGTCTTTGATTTTCTTGTGTATTCTGCAGAATTAGTCACCAGAGCACACACTTAGTGTCTATATTCCAACACGGCTACACCGCCCCTGTTAGGCAGGAAGTCTGGATGATAATATACCATTTGTGGATGACATTTGGCACGCATTTCTGCTTTCCTGTACAAAAGAAAGTGTTCTTATGCTTATGTAAGTTCTAACTGTAAGTGCTTATATACATACCCCCATACCGACACAAAGTGTCTTTTTAATTTAATTGTAGTTGCAAATTGTTTTGTTTTGTGAAGCAAAGACAGATGAGGGGCAGGATGGGTGTGGCCTGCCAAAACGGGAGATACAAATCTATTTTGAGTAAAGTCAAAGTCAAGTTACTCCAACAGGTTAAATGAAAAGTTATCAACAATCGCAACTACTTATAAGAAATCCAAAAGAAGTTCTGAACTAAATTCACAGTCCTGGCTTTTGATAATATTCTTCAGAAAATGACAGTTTCAGCATTTAGAAACTTATCCTCTCAGCATTACTATTTCATTTCTTCCAGAGGCTGAGCAATGTTTCATATTGCTAGATGACAGTGAGGCTTTTAAAAACCTGTTCAGCATCATTTCATTATCTTATGTCACAGATTGTATTGGTTCCAAAAACATGAACAAATTTGTACATGTTGGGAAACCTTTCATTCATGAGCTCATGAGCCCCGTTGATATTATATCCATAGCAATGTGGCAAAAGTCCCTGCTCAAAAGTTTAAATTCTATTACACACAAAAAAAGCTTTTTTTTACCCAATACTTCACTATTACAAAAACAACAACAACATGATCCCCTTTGTTTTGAGCATGATACATTTAACATCTTTCTCGTCTGAAGAATATGTGTTTCAAAGTGGAGAAATGTACGAGCAATCAAACCATTATGTTTTTTACTAGACTCGAAAGATCTAAAACTGATAAATGTGCTGGAACCAAATATATAGAGGAGACGGCTGGAGTAATGTTCAGCCAACATGATGCATGCGAAGGAGTTCTGTCACAAAACATTAAAACATGACAAAACAGTTAAAATAATAATCAAGGCAGGAAGAGACACATTGCTATTGACACTGTTTAACTCTATGGACAGTTATTTGTATACACAGACACTTAACTTCACATTAAATATATGAATTCAGATTTGTTTTATGTCACATTCTTTATGTTGTGTGTTAAATTGTACTTTTACGGATGTCATTATGTTGCCTGCACCACCAGTGTTTTGTGAGAAGCTCGCTGCAGTAAGACATTTGGTGCTGTCTCAGTTCAAATGAGTACTGTTAAAAACCATTAAAGTACATTTTTTTTCCTCTCAACATATTTTAACCATAAATCAATTTGATATATAATGTGTGTTTGAGCCAAAGGCACATTCTTTTGAAAGTTACCATCACACAGACACGCAGCAGATATCACTTTAAAAGACTATTCTTGGTTGCAATTATGTTTCATGTCAATCAGCTCTGAACCTACTGAACTGGAAAAGCACAACCTCTCCAGTATAAAATAAAATAGGTCAAACTGAACTGTGGTTAATGGCACACACGCTATCAAATTTCACAATAACCGTGCCACACCCAGTGTTATTATGGGACATTATGTTGGGAAGTTTTAAAGCCCTGTACGATAAATATTAGACTGGTTGAGCCTACAGTACACACTGTCAGATTTAACACGAAAATACTTCTTTTAGGAATTATATGCTGCTTATTACAGGACCCCACTTTACATGGCATACAAGAGATGATTTTGAAGTTTAGAAAAAGTGGCAAACTGTCTGACTTTGTTCCTTCCCACTCATTGCTTTAGTGTGACATTTTTTGCCTCACAATGGCGACAGTGTCACAGCACAAACCACCACCATGAGATACAGATGCTCTAATGGTGCAAAAGCTTGTACTCTCCACGTTAAAAGCAAGGCCAAAAGATTAAGTGGAGCGAGGCATGAACCCAACCTTCAGGTGAACTGACCACATTGACCTTTGGATTCGATAGCTGACGAGGCAATATGATCTACTAGCTGTAAAAAGAGGGTTTTAGAGGAGATCAGCCTTACAAACACCAATTAGCTGACAACAAAGTGGCTGCAGAATGGACAGGTTCACCATTGGCAGCATTTAGCTTTTTTTCTGCTCCCAAAACTCTTGCTTTTCATGATTCCTTACAAGAAATCATCATATAAGATGCTCTTACTTACTGATTCTTACTTACTGACAGGGGGGGCAGGTTTCCCTCCTAGTGCACCCTCAGTGTCACGTCTGCGTCATATTGCCAGTGACAGTTAGTGACAAAAGAAGGGAAGCACATTGTTGCTTACATTCCCAGTAAAAACTGAAGTAACGCCATAGCACAGGAAGCCACCTTTTAAGGGTTATATGAAATGCAAGATCAGAACAGACTGTTTCCTCATATTCTGTTCCTAAACCAGAAAACTCTATTTGGATTTCTGCATATCTGCTGTTAGAATGGAAATGGTGATTGTGCTAATTAGTAGGTGTGTGTGTTCCTCATATTCTAAACGGTAAACTCGTGCAACCTGAAACGACTTTCGTGCACCAGTTCTTTGACGCAAAGGCTGACACACAAAACACCCACAGGGCGATGAGACAGAACAGTAAATGCAAGCAGGTAAAAAAATAAAAGATAGGAATGAGTGTGGTGTGCGCACTGTACTATTGTATACATCTGCAGGGGGAAAACAGTCAACTGCCGCTGCTGTTGTACGTGCAAAACACTTGCGTTGAGGAAGGGACTGTAGTTTCCCCGAAAGATCTTCTTGTGGTAAAGTCGGACGAAAGACATTAACTTCAGTGCAACAGTTAGGCTCTATTAAAAAGGTACTCCATGGATTTAGCATTGCACTCCTATACCATTGGTAGACTCATGATGGACAGTTTAAAAAAATTATCAAAATTGATGCAGCAGAACCAGAGATATCGTCTTTTTTTTTATTACCTTGCATTCTCCGTCCGTGTTAAAACTTGGCGCCTACATTGCCCACAATGCAAAATTCGGACAAAGATTCAGGTATGTTGTGCTAGTAGCAGCTAATGTAGCCTCAAGCTGCTAGCTTCGAAAAGATTTATGTCTTTTTCAAACTTTGTAGTCTTCGGCGCCAACCGATGTCACCTCAGGTGACATAACTTGAGGCAAATCATCAGAGTTCACACAGCTCCCTCTGGAGCCACAAGACGCTTCGTACAACATAGTTCCCTTCTAACGCTGCGCTCCCATAGTGGACTCTAAAAGCTTGCCTGTACCTGCTCTGACACATCCAGGGCAAGCCAACCTTCAAGAGGAGCAGTTGTTGCATCTCCTTTGCATCCTTACGCCTTCTCTGTTCTCTGTGAACTCTCTAATCGAATCTAAGATATAAAAACACTCTCAAAAGGCACTTTAAACGTGGCTTTTTAAATGGTCATATTTCATCTGAAGAGATCTCTGAGAATCTTCTCTATCTTTCAATCTATAGAGGAGTAAGTTTACCAAAATGATAAGCTGGTTTTAGAATGTATGTGTATTTCACATGTGATAAATTCACATTTCACTGAAATGCTGCTGAAAGTGATGTGGGATTTTAATATATGAGATACACTCAGGCCTAAAATAATACATAATCAATAAAAATGATGCAAGATAAATAGATGTAGGCTTAGATTTAAACCGCTGCTTCCAAACACAGTTTGGTGTTTTGGGCCTTATGTACATCCTAAACAACTACATCTGATATTTGATCATAAATATTCACTTTTGACCAAAGAAGCTCTTGATGACAGGTATGCTGAGTTTCTAGTGGGAATACTGGGGTGTAAATGTTCAGAATGGTTATCTGATCTTCTTGGTTGTAGCTTAAAGCTCCACAAGATCAACAATGAGTGAAGCAATGAAGCCTGATGTCACCATAACCTCCTTTGAATTTCTTCCTTATTGAAACGTTTCTGTAACGTTATACTTCTGTAGATGCTTTTTTCTTCACCTGATAATCTATTTGGACCAGACTTTGTAATGTTTTTACATGAGAACTTATTCATGTGTTGGCCAGCACAAAATGAGTTGGCAAAAAAAAATCCCTTCAGTCATCCAGAGAAATGTGAATCTTAAGAAACTATTTTTGTCACAAATCTCACACCAACCACAGCTTGTGTTATCATCAAGGTTCAGTGGAGAAATACAACGGTGTCTCGTATAGTTTACCTCGACAAATTCAGGTTTACTGTCTTTTATAGCAGCTACAGTCTCAACATGCTTTGCTAGTAAACAAACTGGCATTCAAAATAGATCAGCTTTATGAGTAATGAATGATTAGTTTTCTAAAAGAGTAAAACTATCCACCTGTGACTATATGGTCAGAAGGGAATGCTCTTTGCTGATAATTTTGACGACCCCGTCTTATTTGTGCAACCCTCGTTAAGTTATTTAATTATTTTGTTTTTATGATTTACCCAGCTGTTGTTTTCACAGCTGATATGTGGAACACAGATGTTCTATTTAACAGGGTGACTCATTCCCCTGGCAATCAGAGTGACATGGAGAGAGAGAGAGAGAGAGAGAGAGAGAGAGACAGAGAGAGAGAGAGAGAGATCCTACTCTCTTCTTCTTTTATGCAAGAGAGAAAAAGAGTGAAACGGGATCGGGTGACAAATCCTCAGTTCGATGTAAATGGATTATAGAGGTTTCACAGCCACTGCAATCTAAAAAAAGACAAACCTTTTAAAAACACCTACCTCAAAAAATGATGTGGAAGAGAAAGCATACACTGCAGATGCACCATTTTACATATTTTGTGGTCTGATAGGGAGGAGAGCTTGTGTGCATGCAGTTCAAAATAAATTGTTTTGGCAAAAAAAAACTGATTCTCCTGTTCAATAAAGTGCATGGCAACTCATGCTGCTAACCGTGTGTCTGTCCGAACACTATTACTTCACTTATAGTAATCTGCAATGTTTTGCCCTTGGGGATGGATGATTTCGTTGGCATAAGATAAAGTATTTCCTGTGTGAGCTTGTTTATTGATACGACACACTTGTCGAACATGGTATGAACGGAGGCAATCTCCTCCAGGGAATAGGGTCTGATAACTGGTGCGCTACGGTTCAACTGTCAATTATCTGTAAAGAAATAAATACAATTATACAAAATGTTTTAAATCAATCTAAGCATGAAATTTGAAACGCATCCAGTTTTCCTGTAATGTATGTTTGAAGTAAGGACTAGGACCTTAAAGGACAAACAGTTCATTATAACCGTGGCAACATTATTTTGCAAATTCATTGCAAAAGCAAGCAAGAAAAATGAGTCTCTGTGTTTGTCTCGCTGTCTCACCAACCATTTATTGTATTCATCCGGTCTGATGGCTAAGCTCGCTCAGTTGCTGAGATCACAAAGAGCAGCAGTAGAATCATTTTAGATTAAGAGGTTTTTTTTTAGTTGACACGTCTTTTCAATTACCAAAGTCTATAAAAAAAAACATGTGGATATGAAGTGGACACGTCTGCTAGGCCGTCCGTTCTGGGCAGCTCAGTGAGGATAAAAGGGAGGAATGAATGGAGGATCTCAGCAGGGTCTTCAGTTCAAACTACCTTCTCCCTCATCCTTCCTTCCTCCGTCTCGCTCGCTCCCTCATATCGTTCTCCTCCTTCGTTTCCGACATCATCCTGACAGCAATGTGTGTGCATATGTTTGTGTTTTTATTGGCTCGCACACATAGATTTGCGTGCCAATTTAGTTCAGTTCGCAGTTCTGATCCCAGCTCGTTTTTCTACAGGCTAAGCTGTCACCATGGATACATGCTGTGTTGTGACCTTTCGGGGTCAACCTATCATGTGCTAAGTGGTTGGTGTAAACTAAGCACTGAGAACACGGCTTAGTGTAGAGTTGTGTTCACCCAAAGGAACACACACACACACCTTAACACACACACTTGCTTGGGTGAGGGGGGGGGGGTAGTGTTATGGTCTCAAAAGCCTAAAAAGCCCTAAATCTTTAAATTTTTAAAATAACTTTAACTCTGTGTCATGTAACCTCAGTCTCAGACCTATTAGTGGAGAAATAGCGTCCTAACATTGTCACGGGTTGCCGTGCTGTGGTACTGCTACTAAAACTTTGCTATTGCCGAAAAAAAAAGTAAATTCAGAGAATTGAAGACCACATTTACTTGGCATTGTTACTTGCAATTAGAGCAGACCGGATTATTATAGCATTTCGATTCAAATGTAGCAGTTTCAAGATCAGTTCTCAACATTTGTTGCATTCTGTTGAACAATTAGATGCAGAATAGGATGTAGGCTCAACGGGTTTAATATTTCCTTGGCAACTATCATGTTTTTCCATAATAATGTATAGATTTAATTTTAATATTAAATGGCTTGTGCATATGCTGTAGCTGCCATGAATGGGCAAACATAATATCCCTTGGGTAGGACGCCCTCGGACCCTCCAAAGCTTGGGCTGAGCCCCGAATGATTACAACGTCTGGGCTCAGCTCCTGATCCTTGTATTTAAAAATGTTTCCAGTTATAAAAGACTTCACAGCAAAATGCCGTTAAAGATCGCAACAGTTTCCAACCAAAGGATCTGAGTCGACTGCATTCAGCCAGTGGAACCTAAAAAAAAGAACCTAAAAGAAAAATGTGCCCGTGAGATAAAGAGAGGGAGAAGTTGACTGTGCTGTTAGCAAACACTGGAAGAGAGATAGTTGTTTTAATACTCATACCTGGATGAGTTTTGAGTGGACTGCTCAGCGTCTGCTGATTGTGGACACAAACATGGATGCAATTGAGGATAAACCCACCTGCACTCAGTTTGGACACCATTTTATGTGATATAAATTCATGATTTAACATAATGGTAAGTAATATCAGACTGGTAGTTGCATTCAAATAATGAAATGGTTCGTGAATGAATTGATTAGTCCATTTACAGTAAAGCAATCAACAACAAAATGTTGAAAATCAATTAGTCATTTATCAATTAAACTTATGGAAATTAGCGGTAATTGCAGGTGTGTTTTCTGATCTCACTTCCCAGAGTTCCAAACAATATGTGCCACTTTTTTTCCCCTAGGAATTTGGCAGTAACCATGTTGTTACCTTGTTCGGCGATAGATATTTCCTTGACGTCAATTTATTCAAATGAAAAGCTTAGAAATTATTACTTTAAAAGCTCAATTAATCATTTTCTTAACAATGGATCAAATAAGTGTAACGTGAAAGGTTTCCCCCGGCGTATTATGGCCTGCAAGCAACATAGTGTTTTGGTGCTGAACCAAGCAGCTGAATAGCCAGATATTTCCATCAGAAGTTGGTGGAGACCAAAACAAAGCTACAAGGACATTATACTACTTTGATTTTGTTGTTTTGTATTGGATGTTGCTGTATTCTACAATACATCCCTGCTTAAATCTAATGCTAGGAGGATGAGGGGCAGTTGAAAGAGTTCAGTGCAATTGAAAGAAAGTAGGAGGGTGTTTCCATGGAGTTTATTGCTTTAAAAAGGGATTAATGAGTCAGCCTTCTTCTCAGCAAATGTTTGAAGAGAAAAACCTTGGGGAACTGAAAAATAATGTTTGTGAATTGAATACGCACGCATAACTTATTTTCTATTATTGTGGGAGTGGGTTTAAAAAAATATTCATATTGATTTAAACGCACCTTTTATGAACTCATAATGCATAGTCACTCGTTTTCTAAGCATACAAGGTCAATGACGTTTTGGAGTATGTCACGTTTTTTCTGCCCTCTCTTTCCGTGCTATCTGTTACATTATGAATGTGCAGATCTCACGAATAGGCAGACCCACATGTGCACACACCCAAATGGGAAAAAGGTATTATGGGATGATGATGATGATGATGTGATGGGATGAGTCACACAGCGGCAAAACCACCCCAACTGAAACTTCACACCACAATTTCCATCGTCGGCCAAACTGCTTCTCCTACTCAACTCCACCAGTTCTAACACATTGAAACATTCTTTTCATCTGATGCTGTGGATACTGCTATGTGTGCACTCTTAAAATAGCTCTTTGACTGATTTATTTTCCCTCGTTGTTTGTTCAGTTTTTGTAAGTTGTGGAAATTTGACTGCTGGAATTTTTTTGATTTGTTTATTCACCGCAAACAGCCAATAATACAACATCTGCATAGAGGTTAGCTGCAAGCTAGCTACGTAGCAATGTACATAATGACTAAGTATGGAGTGTGTTTGCATATGTTAATAGTTCAGCCTCAAAACAAAAAAGGAACTAGAGCTCTTTCTATCATTGTTCTCCAGATGCCACAATACGTATACACCCTGCTTGCTACATTCTGCCGCTAAGAGAAACTGACCTTTCACAGGGTCACAAGACTGCATGCAAATTAAAAAATATATATTCAGTAAAATGCAAATTGCTTCGCTGAACAATAAGGCACATAAGTATTTCAATACAACCACAATAATAAGCAGAAAAGACAATTTCCAAAAGACCAAAAAAACATATCCTCATGTATGAAGATGATTGTGTTGGTTAAATCTGTCTGTGATTATAATGCCTTGGTGTGTTTATTCACATAGTTACACTGATGTCAAACAACGCTTTCACAACTTAAGTTGCTGATTTACTTCCAGAGCGTCATTTTATTTTCAAAATAAAAGCCACTTTATTTAAGGATACATTCAACTGTGAATACCATTTTACAGCCAAACTACTTGTTTAACAAACGATTGTCCAGTGGGCCCATACTGAGAAGGCCTAATGGGCACAGGCCCAGGGGCCCGTCTGGACTCCAAAATATCAATCAAAGAGACACTTACCAACCAGGAATATAATACAACAACTACAAAGAAAATGATCACAAAGACATAAAGTCTCATAATCCTGCGATAGGCAAGTTGTGTATCTTCCATAACCAGCTCACAAGTCTAACATAAAATCCAAGGAATCAGTCCTATCATTTACAAAGTGTTGAATAATCTGGAGGATATTTAAATATATTCTTGAAGAGTTCAGGTTCCAGATCATGATCATAAGTCTTTTTTTTTTTTACTTCAAACATTGGGTATGTAGTCATACAATTTATGGGCTCAAAATATGTGCAAAACACATGTTTGGTTTTGTCTCTGCATAATAACAAATATGAGTGAAAAATATGATTTTAATAAATTAAAAAACATTGCTTCTGTTGCTGACACCACTACAGTATATCTTAATTATGCATTCAGGCATTACCTAATTTGCATTTTATTTAGAAAATTTTACTTTTTTGGACTTACAAAACAGTAAACAACAGTTATAAAACTGAATGGAAGGAAAAAAAGTCAGATCAGATTGTAACTGTCTCTCAGTCATAACATATGTCACACATTTATCTGTGACGCTCTTCCTATGTTGAGTCACCATTACCCAACGCACCTGTCAATACAAGTGAGGAGACAAAAAAAATAAAAAATAAAGACACTCCAAAGTGGAAGAACAATGAGGACGGTCATCTAGGCAAGAACAAACTGATATCAATCTCAACACAGAGCGATAAAAACACTTACACAAATTAAACAACTATTATACTGTATTAATTAAAACAGCCAATTTGACTCTTAAATTGCAGCACAAAGCTTCACGTTGACCAACAAGCAGAAATTACTTTTTGAAATATTTATTGGCAAAAATGCAGTTATACGTCCTCGGATATAATGCCATGCATGGCAAACTTAATGACAAAATACCATTACTAATGAGCCGTTATCGGCAAAGTATGCTTTAACCTAATAACTACAGAACACATAGTGTGATTTATCTAACAAGGGGAGGTCGGTCACAGCATACTACATGCCTAAGCATACATTACCAGCAGTCAAGTCATTTTTGTGCCAAATGAGCAAACAAAAAAAAAAGTCTTGCTGACATGACTGTGGACTCTGCATTATTTGTGATATCTGAGATCCTCTACTGACAATCGAGCAAAATCGAGTAGGCAAAGTTTGCTTATTTGAAATCTTCTTGAAGATGGACTTTAGTGCGAGTAAGCACTATTGCTTTGTAATTAAGGCTGCTAGTGGTGCGAAGAACCTCAAACGCAAGCAAACAAATCAACAAACAAACAAACAAAGTCCCTTCCAGAGTCAAGACTTTTTCCTCATGCACCCTTTGTTAGGAGATGTCCCTGTTTTCTAAGTATTTGATCTTGATCCCCCTTATCATTTATGACATTGAGAAGTCATCCAAAAACAAGGGTTTCATTAGCTGGCTAATTGCTGGACTAATGAGAAGCTTGTTTATCTAGGAGGAGTAATTAGTTGTGTTGATTAGCATCAATTAGACCCATAGTGTTTTAATCTGCCATTAGGATGCAGCCAGAGAGAATGTTCCCATGCCTACTCCAGGTTGGACACTGTTATTATGAAGGATATGTTGCACAATTTGCCCCAAGATAGAAGGATGAGTGCTACTAATCGGAGTGTTATGTGAACAGAGAGGATATTGTAGTGCTTAGTCCAAATATTAACAGAGGTTTTGAATGTATTATGTGAATACAGAATACAATATGTATATAATTGATATTTGCTGTCTGGGCTGTGACCTCGTCAATCCCTGCAAACATTCACTCAATGCAAAAAATAAATAGTGTCGAGATACACATTAAATACAAAGCCTCACTCCAGCTTCATGACATGTACTTACATGTTGGCTGATCACCAGCCACCGTGTGGCCAGTCCCCCAAACAAAGCACCTCCAACCAATGGGAACATACACCCTAATTGCTAATGGGCCATTACATAGCGACTTTCTCTTATCACACGATCATGTCTTGTCGCAGATAGTCTCTCCTTATGGATTTGTATGTCACATGGAGAGTGAATGTGATCATCTCTAGACAGACATTAAAATGGCTAATTGACAGTGCAATTTACAAAATAGAGCAATAAAGTGCAAATATTACCAGAATAAATAATAGAGAAAGAAAGAAGAGTAGGTAATTAAACATGAGTCTTTATAACAGTCTCCATAAACCCATAAACCCATAAAAGTGGTTAAACATAGTTCAACATTCACTGTTCAATCAAAGTTTGAAGATGCAGTGAGAGTACATCATGTGGCCTACTGTCCATCCCCCCGGTACTATTACACGTGTAATAGCCTACTTTGCTCTAGAAGCAGTAGCTCTCTGCTCTGTGTAATTACTGCCCTAACAAACAGAGCACAATGATCTCATTTGATATTAAGCTGTGCATCATGCATGCATGGCTGAAGACAGAGAGAGAGGCACTGCCTGTACAGTACTGCGAGGAGAGAGCAATGAGAGAGACGGGGATAATGACGAGGAAGTGAAACAGTCAAATGATTACCATAATTGTATGTAAGTGCAGCTGCAATATTATTTTTAAGGTTGAAACCAAATATATATATATATATATATATATATATAACTAGGGTACAATTTGGTGCTAGTTAATCAATTTGTTTTACTATCTGGTTATATAGGTATTTCACCGTGTTGTCCTAAATTCTGTTTTCATAAAAACTATAATTTTCACGGTAAATATACCATTTGACAGATTAGGTATTTGTTATAATAAAAGGTGCAAAACATTGAATGCGTTGGTTGTATCCATCTCACAGAACTATTGGCGCATTACTTGCCATGACCCTGACAAGCATGTAACCTGCTGCACAAGAAGTATTATAGTTTGTATTTCAGTGCATGATATAACTCAGTGAACGCCAGGGATTATGTCAGCACCGTTTCTTCACAACAATTAGGGACCTTGCACAGTCTTTCATAGGTTGAGTGGAATGCAGGGAGAAGAATAAGTCATTGTTGGGCAAAAGCAGTGCAATTTGCTTAATATCAGAGCTTTTTAACCTGTATCATTGAGATAACCGTCGAGTGTTCATGAGTATATAGTCAAAAACACACACACACACACACACAATGGAGAGTGGATCTGTGTGCATGTAAAGTATATTAATACATATAAATGTATTGTGCAACACATACAGATTACTAAGAATTGTCCGTCTTACCACTGACCTGATTCAATAAAATAAGGCCATTTACAAACTATTCATCTGAAGTAAATGCCAACTTCCTGGCACAGTGAGCCGTTTCCTTTACAGCCTGGAAACGTTCCATTCATTGTCCAGTATCTGCTGCTCCACAGAGCACATGCTTTGATTGGTTGGTCAAATTCTCAACGCTCAACGCCCCTAACCATACTGGAAACGAATTGCTATCACTAGCTTGTTAGCTATTTACATTTGACTGAGTCTTCCTGTAATTAGAAAAAAAAGGTAAACAGTGGTTTGTTAAATTCTAAAAAAAGGATATGCAACCATTGTAGGTGTGCAGGTTCATTTGGTTGTATTATACCTGCAACAATCTGGATATGAGACGCACATTAATGACGGGTGTAAAGGGGTTCTAATTGCATAATATGCCAACGAAACTTACCAGACTCCCAGATCCCAGTGCAAACTGAGTTGCAGCAGATTGTACCACCTCCACTAAAGAGCCCCTGTATCTTCTCCCTTTTGATCCACTAAATGAAAGTTTGGTGCCAGCAAAGTTAAAGAAATGTTCTAGCTGCACTTGAAATTACAAAATACAGCATCTAAAAATCTAAATTCTGTCTTTTTTCTCTCTGTGTACGTTTCTCCAGCCTGTCAGACTCAGCATTAGCTTTTTTTTTTTCGCTGGCCATTTTATGAATAGTTAAAGCCACAAGGTTATACAAGGCCCTGTCAGGATGTTTTTCTTCTGCTTGAGCTCTTCCCTTTAAGGTTCATGAAGGTCCATGGATTCCTCTGCAGCTCTTCGATGTGCTGGCAATTACTTCCAGGATCCCAGAGGGAAGGAGGGAGTGCTTCAAACTACTGCTGCTGCCTTTTAGCTTGTGCTACTTTTACTGCTGAGCTGATGACTCCTGAAATAATCATGATGTTATCCTTACCCCACTGAGCAGTATAGAATAAATCAAACTGCTCTACGATGGGTAGGCTGTGGCAAAAAGGAAAAGAATTACAGTTAAATGTCACCCCTTGGGGCAAAAGTCGTTCATCCAGAGACTAAAAAGGCCCTGTGCTCTCTATTTACTGCAGAGAAACATGAAACGTGCATTCTTACATATTATGCATAGATGATGTACATGCTTTCTGAGGGCCAAGTTTACAATGCACTACATTTGTGCGATGTAAGATACGGCATTTCAAATGCAGGGTCATACGACTATACAACTCTGAACCACTACGTCGTGATGAATCTAATGTTCAAAACATGTTTAAGGTCTGCTCGCTTAAATGTCACAGAGTTACCAGAGGATCCAGTGAGTACGGGGTGAATCAGTTCAGCATAAACACTTATTTAGCCTGTTCATTCATTGATTGATCTGCTGTAATCGTATGGGGCTGTTAGTTAAGTTACAGAGACACACAGCGCTTTCTATAAATAGCAATAGCTTTCATTAATAAAAAGGCGAGATGATTAAGTATATTTATATTTCGTTAGATGGGTACTGCAAGAAAAAAGAGACACACAACATTTGTGCTTTATACACTTACAATTAAATTGAACAGTAGTCTATTATGCACACATATAATATAGTGAGGTGTGGGGCACATAAAAGTTAGAGGGAAACACAAGAATGGAATATAAATGGTGAGTCACAGTTCTACTAATGAAAGCATAGGGAATGATGTCAGCTGAGTTGCTGCTTGCTGTGGTATGCTGATGTTCTGAATTATTACGCTTATGTCATGCATATTGAATAAGAACGCCCCCAGCAAGACCAGATGGGTTTCCAGTTTTTTTTGTAGCTGCTCTAATCCGGCGCTGCACACAATTCCACTGGCCAGAATGAAGAGTCAAATCCTACCATTCAGGCAGATTATTGAGCGGCTAAACACAGAATACAGAATACTGACAAATGGTCTGTAATGACGGGAGAGTCATTGTCATTTATACTGAACTCTTCGCATTATGTCAAAGCTAAATTGTTATCATAATATCATATTATGTAATACTGTGCTTAAATCTGATAATTCTTTGTCATCCACTAGACACTGCTTGGCTCACTCACCATCAGGTGCTCTATTTTATTAATTCCTCTGTCTGGGTTTTATTTCTATTTCTAGTAATCGTACCATGAGCCATTCAAAATCTGTTCATGATCCCTTCACTATTATGACTTTGACCGCATTGAAAACCTTCTATGGTGGAGAGGAGAGCATTTTCTCAATGGGGGGTGGCAATGGCCCCTGCGCCCATCAACACACCGGTAAAGTTTCTTGACTGCATCTTGTTGCAATGCTATCACAGTGACAGACGCCCATAGAGTCAGACAAGACGGGCAGTCATTTAAACACCTGGCTCAAGTACTCAAAACCGCTTCTGTGGTAGTTCCCGCTGCAGTAGTGTCTCCTGGAGCACATTTTGTCGTGGCTCGTAATAACTACTGCTGTAGATGGTAAAATGGACATTTTACGACCACTCTAAACACTGTACACTCCATTTTTATCATTTACACATTCTTTAACACATTCATACACGCATGGCAGAGGCTACCATACAATGTGCCACCTTGGAGCTAAGGATACTTCAACATGGCAAATCAATAATCAATGTTTTGTGCTACCTGCAAAATGTCTTTATTATAGTTGTCTAGTAAAAGGTAGATTTTTCTGCGCCCAGTTTCATTATATTGATCATTCAACTTTCTCTGACTCTTTCTCCACGATGATGCTGAGACAATGATTAAGTATGAAAGTGTTGTTGAGTTTTCATGCATAAAGCATTGTCAAAGCCCTGGAACACCTAAACTGAATGTAGCCATTTAATATAATTATGAACTAACAAACTATGAAATAAGACAACACATTCTGTTTTTGAGAGGTAGGCGAGGTCAGAAAACATGTGATTCAGCAAGCCATTCAGATTTGGCTCCACCTCCTATGTCACGTGCAGACTCATTACAACAAGCCAATCAGAGCAGAGTGGGCTTTTATCAGCAGGGGGAATTAAAGAGACAGGCGCTTGAACAGAGCGTATCAGACATAGTGTGAATACAGGTATATTCAGACAGACAGTATGAGGAAAAACAACGTGTTTTTTGAACATTAAAGCATGTAAACATATTCAAGTATAAACTCAAAGTACAAGTATGAACCTGAAAATGAGCACGATATGTCCCCTTTAATCTACATAAACAGAATGTGGAAACAATCTGCACCATTTCTTCACTGTCGTTTCAAAAATACAATCTATCTAGGCTCATGTGTGTGTGTGTGTTTCTGCACATGCTTGTGTACATTCATCTGTGGAAAAGCACTGAGAGCTTACGTGTAACATATCTGTATTTTTTGTGTGTATTTGTGACCTCTAACATCTTTAGTATAGGCACATATTGTTTTGCACAGGAGAAGATCCCCCATAACACACGCAGTACATACACACCCACCGATGAACACACATGATTAAGCATTCATGTTCATGTTCACACACACACACACACAACACAGGTTCCCTCAGCTGGACTCTGCTGATCGTCCCTTGCAGTGTTTGCGTTGGTTCATTGAGTTCTGAATCAACTGTTAGAAGAGGCCGCAGTGCAATGAGGGGGGACAATTAGCCTAATGAAGTGCAGGAGAAAATCACACTCAGTGCTATGCTAACAGTTGCTTAGTGAATATTCATGTGCTGTTGGCTTTGCAGATACATTAAAAGGCGGCGCTGCGGCGCTGAATACCAATCGCTACATTTCCACCTGTGGCTTGTCTGCTCTCTCTGTGAAGATAACATCCTAATCAGCCTCATTGCTGTGAGGCTTTTTGGAGCGCATCGCAAACACAGGCCACATTTATTATGTGCGATCCAGATACATCTGCTGCTGGCCGCCATTTAAAAAACAGAAACACTTTCTCACCTTTTACCAAATAATGAAGACACATCACAGTAGGCTATACGTCTGACCGCGCAGCAGACCAGAGAATATAATCTAAACTGAATGCTTTTGTTGAGATGATGTTTTTAATGTTAAAGCCCATTTGTGTAGTATATTTTTTGTGATTATAGCTCATTCTAAAATATTCAGATTTCCCATGTGTGTGTAAAAAATAAAAAATCTCAAGGAAAGTGTATTTTTTGCATTACCATCTTCACTTTGTATTTTTTGTAAACTATCACTCGGAGTTACCAAAGACACAAATATTAAAAATAGTACATCTTATGTATGGTGGGCTTTAATGAGTTGATGCATTTATTCTCAGAACTCATTCAGTAAAACTTCAGTCTTTCTTTTTTCTTTTTTGAGAGATGAATTTGTATGCAAAGAGAATATTGCTGCACAGGCTAAAACAAAAAAACTAGTTCTTTTGTGTATTCTAAACAAAGTGTTTTTTTCTTTTTTTGGCCAATTGGAGAAAGAGAAACAAGCTTAAAAACATCTGGCTGGACTAAAGATTGATGAGAGCCGTGTCTGTGGGCCGGAAAACCAAAACAATACTTATTGGGGCTAAAAAGCTTTGTATAGCTGTGGGACAACGCAGAGCTGGGTGACATTTCACTGTGGGTTTGTCAATATTAGCTACATCTTTCATATAACACATAGCGATAGGTTTGTTCCAAGCCGTTTTTTGTTTTTTTTCCAAATGAGCTGTATTCTATTGGGAAGTTCTCAGATCTCAGAAAATGTGCTCATGTACTCAAAACATTCCTTTGGGTGTTCTCAGTATGATCTATAACATCTTTCACAATTATTTGTCTATGGAGAAATTTCAGACTTTATACTTGATTACATCATAAATTTGAGTTTTAGCGCTCTAGCTTTTGGATTGGGGGGGGAAGTTTCTTATACGTTTGGACTGTCCTAGAGGACTGACATGTTTGAATTTTGAAAAAAGGACGTAGTTCTCCTTTAAGCTCATGACTAGTGTATGAGATCACATTAAAAAGACATATAAAATGTCATAAAACATTTATTATACAGCGCCCAGCTGTAAATGCAGAGCAGTAGCAATCCAAGAGTTACATGTAGACCAAATCTCGTGGGCATCAACATATATTTATATTTATCTGGATGCGGTGAAGTTGAATTGCTGATAAAACATGCAGCCCTGAATGCCAGATTTTTTTTTGTATTTAGCACAACTCCCATCTGTTACCCTGCTCTCCTTCTCTTCTCTTCTCATCCATCCAGCTCGTCTCACATGTATTTCTTTTCGAGCAGAGACGATTGCATCGTGAGCTGCTTCTAACTCACCAGTCAGCCGGGCCAGTTTGCTGGGCAGAACAGACTGTGGCTCAGGCCGGCCAGATGGAGGTGAGATTATCCTCCATTAGAGAACATAATGGTACGGTGGCCCTTATTCCCCCGGAGACAAGCGACAGTCAACTAGTGAGCTATACCGCAAACAGCCTGTAGGTTAGGATGCTGCTACATTTTAAAGAGGTGGGAGCAGCAGGAGCGTTATTGCATGTTAATTAGATGCATTTCTTCAAGTGATGACTAATATTAATACAACTTTCTTTCCAGGACCAAAAATAAAAAGCCTTATACCATTCAGCAATATTTCGACATTAACCTCACTTAAATCATTTCGGTTTAGTAACAGTGATGGTGTTGTAACAGAGACAACATCAGGGACTGTTTTGGATGTCTCAGGGCCCACCTATAGTCAAAGTACAGTATGTGTGTTCAGGATACTTGAGGCACCTAAATAAAATGTGCCCACCAAACGGCATGTTCCTCGATGTTATGCAAAATGAGATTATCCTACAAACTAAACCAAACAAATGTGTAGACATAAGACCCATAATGCAGTCTGAGTAGTGAGCTGGGAGGGTTAGACTGAAGCTCCGCATAAGCTGATCTGATCCAGAGTGAGCCATAATTTCCCTGATTATGACAATAGGGGAAGTTTCGAAAAAAGATGTGGGGATGTAGTTATTTCTCCAGGGGGAAATGTCAGTGAACACAGCAATAACAACATTCAATCAGCCAAGAGGACAGGCTGTAACTCAACACTGTCATCTGGAGGCGCTTGGGTGTAAATGTTTCAGGAGGTGACGAAAAACAGGAAGTCTTGTCTGTTTCAACAGCCATCTGGCTCCTATCAAGATTTCCATCACCTGCTGTAAATACTCCATGAACATCCCGAACAGCCAACTTGTTTGAGGTTCACTTTTCTGCCCTTCAAGCTCATTGTTGCATCCAGTGTGTTGTGAACACAGTGAATCATTGACTCATCGCCTGATCTAAATGGATGGATATGCACTGACAACTCGGTTAAATCCAGCCCCGTCGAACATAAATAGTCCAGGTTTCCGGGTAATATTGTCAAAACATTGCGGATGGGAAGTCCTGCAGCTGTCAAAGCTTGGCTCGCAGCAGCACATTCAGCACATTCTGAAACCATATTGGCCTCATGGAATGATGAAATACTAAAATAGAGAATCTGTAATGTTCACTTCAGCACCTACGGTAAATTCGGGAAGCCCTAGAGTTTGGACAATCAGATGGGAAGGATCAAATAAGGACTTGATTTAAGGCAGACATGGAATTTGGGAATTAATTCCCTCTCTAGGCCTAAGAGGGGAAAATGTGAGAATTTGAGATACCCCTGAGTGAATCCAGATGCAAAGACATTGAAACCCGACTGCACATTGGCTGAAACCAGATAGTACATACACGAGGGGTGCGTGAATGTCAACATCCTGCTCACTTCAATCATACCCACAACATCTTCAGCTGTTTCGGAACTCCCCAGAGCCGTGAAGATGCAAAACTGCAGAACAATTTGTAGCACTCGAGACCCGCACCACAGTGGGTGTGTGCATAACATAACTTGAGAAAAAAAGCAATTCATGACACACACTGTACAAGCAATGTTCTATTTAGAGAGAGAAACACAAATAAATCCCTGTGAAAGTGCAACACTGAACCCTTTCATGTTAAGAATCTAATTGACACTAAACTACAAGTCCATTTCACCTACTTTTTAAAGCTACATACAAACAGATTGTACATACAGAAGATATATAAACACTTGGCCAAATGAGAGAGCAGACTTTGCCCGTTACTTTGAAATGCAAAGTATCCTCCTTGATGTTGAGTTTGTCGGAAAACGAAAAGCACTCCACTTTCATTTTTGAATTATTCATTTCTCCTAAGTGAGTTATGGTGCTTTCAAGGAGCCCCTCTGTGTCTATGTTTAGTGTATGTTGGGGGCACAGAAAACCCAGAAGGGAGAAGAAAAAAAAAGAGAGGGTTGTGTTCCAACCATGAAATTCTATTAATCTGTTTAAATTATGAGCGTTCTTGCATTTTAAAGCTTTACTTATAAGAGTCAATGTGTTTTTTTTTTTTCCTTTTTCTGTGGGTTGACCATCTCCTCCACACACCATCAGTTGGAGTTGTGGTTTCTATACTCTACCAAACACAAGTAGTTTCACAGATCATGACACAATTAGACACACTTCCATACATGTTCTGGTCTGCAATAATAAGTGATATTGATAAGATGTTCTTGTGGTTTTTGCTTAAATGATCCTCTGGTGTTGTGGTCAAAGGGAAACGCACACGAGTAAACAGAAATTACATTCAGTGGCGCCGTATCATAATTACTTCATTAGGTAAAAATCCTGCCATCTATTTGTAATGAGTCAGCACTTTTAGGGTAGCTTGTGATTGCGTAGAGCTGCATTATGTGCAATGGTGTTTAACTGAAAAACACGCTGTACTTCTGCCTAGTTGATGCATTAAATGAAGCTTGCCATGAATTGCTCAGCTGAAAAATTAGAAATCACCCAATAACTATAACCAACCCATCCTGAACACACTCGAGAACACTTGAAACTGTGGATTGAAGATGTGAAAACGTTCTTAGGGGAGAAGCAGGGAGAGGTGATGTGTGGATAACGCTGCTGTCACCTGACCAAACTTTACTGCTGGAGGTGAATGTTCACAGGGAAATGTCTGCATTCACTTTTCATTCAATTACAAATCTCATTTCAAACCTCGAAAAGGTCTTTCAGACCTAAGAAGCAGGGATAAGGACAATAGCGTGGATCAAAGCATGCAGGACATTTCCTGTGATCTCTACCGACCAGCTGTGACTAAATCTGCCATTATGCATCATACGCAGACTTCTTCCAGTGCACGTCTGCCTTTCTTCTAACAGCTCCAGAAGCCCGTCTCAGAGGTTATACCACTTCTTACAATTATCTGCTTCACCATATTATGCATGTTTTTAATCAAAAGCCAGATCACTTTCAAAGACAACTTTAATGTGCATGAGAAGACATGAACAACAGATGAAACATTAAAGCGTACAGAGTCGGCTCTCAAACAAAGATTTGAGAAATGTTAAGGATGCAAATTATAGCAACAACCTACATAGAAGTGTGTGTACCTAGAAATATAAAGTATCTCTAAGAGTCTGAATTCTCAATACCTTATCAAACTGTGATTTCTTCTTGAAGGGTATCAAAAGTCAAATGAATCTAAAGAGAATATAATGAAACATGACATGAGAAGATATAGCAGAGCTGCTGATTTTACACCAAAGATCAGATCACTGCTGTGATGAGATTCATAAAAGAAGATACAGAAAGAGGAGATTCCACATTTTCCACGGTAGCACAATGAGCTACCGTGGTCTCGCGCAGAAGGAAAGTGGGTGTTTCCCTTGGTCTTGCGTCTTTAGAATCTGTAGGGCTTTGCCGGACGAGGCGCACATTAAAACAGCTTTTGCAAAAATCATGTTTCCACTGGCTTCAAATCACTCTGCAGGGTTCGCTGAGGGTTGGTTATCAGTCCTTAGTAAATTGAGAACCTTCTCCCGTCGGTGTGTCCAAATTAAATTGTCTCCTTGGGTTTCCCCGTGTGTGAACTATTAACGATAATTGCTAGCTTCTTTGAGCCATCATGTCCTTAAAAATCATACGACTGCACTAGGCCGTTCAAGGCTCAACATGGTTCCACAGGAGAGTTTATTTGACAGTCCTCTCCTTTAAGGTGTACGAGGGGAACAGAGTGGAGACAAGACATGAGTGTGAGACGATACACTCCAGCCTGCAGATGGTCAAGTCGGAATGTAGTGAGAGGTGGAGGCTTAAAAAAAAAAAGAAAATATCTTGGTGCCATTTGGGGGAGCATTTCTTCTTCAAACTGTTACACAATGATTTTTTTTTTAGAAGACAGAAATGAGTGCAAAGACCCCATATAAGAGAGCGCATGGGTAAGCAACCAAAAGCTGCTGTCCATCCATGGCCAACGCCGAGATGAAGATCTTTGAGGCTGAGAAACTGCACCAGCCAATGATTGATGCTGTTAGTATAATTCCCACCATGCCCCTACAGAGGACAAGAAGGAAGCAGGAAGTTACCTTTCACTGTTTTAACAGTTAGCTGTAGCAAAACTGTTTTATTAAATGCAAAACTATTTGTACAACAACCAATGATCATTTTAAAGTTGGACAATACAACAAAACCCAAACTGGGAAATGTAAACTACTAGACAGTAGACAGAAGTGGTGTCATAAACAAAAGAAAAGCCTTTGCTTGATTTACAAGTTATATATCAACGTTCATAAGCTTTACCGTTTTCCTGTGTACTCACTGTAAAGAGAGGATGACTCCAAAGCCGGAGAGGAGGATCATGGGGAGGAGGCAGTATCCCAGCACGCTGGCCACACAGCCGAAGGACACACCCGTCATACTCATCAGGTTGAGCAGGCAGTACACGCCAAGGCAGCCAATTGCACTGATACCGTACACATAGCCAAACTGGATCTTACCTGTCTGTTAACGGAGGGGAGAGAAAGATATATCCACAGTCAGATATACACACTTATACACAATAGCTGTACAGGTTGGTGGACAGATGTGTATACATATTTGCAATAGGGATGCACAGACACCGCTTTTTTGTAAATCTAAATGTAAACATGTACTTACATTAAGGTACTTGATGACACCAAGTACCGATAGGAGTACTTACTACCATTACAGAGCTAACAATGAATTTGAACACATTCTATTTTCATCGGACGTTCCTCACTTTCTGACTTTAACAAATTAAATATACAACATGATGCTGTTGCTGACATTTTAACACTCAACTTTGTGTTTTCCTCATACAAACAGATCATAATTTGCATTATGGATGTAAATAATAACACCGGTATAAGTGCATATGGTGTTGGGGGATATCTAGTGATGTTTTACGAACACAAGTCCTTAGATGTATTATTCACTACGGTTAACCAAATGATTTACCAGGAGAAGCGTCGCTCCGAAGGCCAAACAGAAGACCATGGGACCAGCCAGGTCTGTCTCATTCATGATGCTGCCGTCTGCTGCTTTCAATGGATGGAGCACCGTCAGAGTCTTCTGCCAGATGTGGTCAAAGTTGATTCCTAATTCTAAAACAGAGAAAACACACATTGGAAACATTGGATACTAGAACTATGATCAAACATAGTTAGTGGCAAAATATGACACAAATAAGTCAAGAGTTGTATAGGATCTTTAAAATGGATATTGACAGAATGAAGAATTATAATGGTGAGTATGTGTTCTCGGCTTTAGTCTCTAGTTTGAAAAAAATAATCTGACAAAGTGTGAGAAACAGGAAGTGCAAGTATCGTACATGGAACCCTGGAAGGCTCGGTCCAAAGATTAAGGCCAACATAATTAACAGCTCGGTGTCGCTCAGTATCAGCATGAATGCCAATGAAAAGTTTTTCATGTGTGCGACTAGAAGGAAAATACTGCCAATTTTGCAGTCACTTTGACAGGTAGCCAGCCTTTGATCAGTCAGTCATTTCTATTCTATTAAAACTCTCTTGTAGATATAACATATTCAATTTGCAGTTTTGAGAAGCTGTGATGAGCTCCGACTTAAGTGTTTTATCACTTCTGACACTACCAACAGCAATCAAATGACAGGATAATAACCAGCAAATCACATTAGCGCAGTTAACGATATACAACAGAGTGAAATAATAGCTAATAGAAATCACAGACTACAGGTTGTGGTTGGCCTACCTTCTAGCAGCGGCGGCTCGTCATCAAAGCTGCTACTATACATGGATTGTGACGGGGATGGGGTGTAGGTCTGTGTGGGCTGGAAGATTTGTCCCGTGTATGGCTGCTGGGGCTGCATCATCCCGGGGGGAGAGTAGCCCATGGGCTGGGAATAGTCGTACTGACCATCGTGTTCCCTGAGAAACACAGAATAATAATGGTCACTAGTTATCTTTGAATGAAACACCCTTCACCTTAATCACAAATGCACTTAAAATATGTCAAATGAGGTATTCAGCCAGGCAACAAAGTGTTCGGTAGGCAAGTCTTCAGCAGCTGACATGGCTCATAACAGAGGGAGCATCAGTCGAGGAGGGCTTTCGGCTTCCTTACTTGTTGTAGGGGGCTTCAGTGTTGCTGTAGCCTTGGCTTTGGTCATCGACACTGTAGCTCGACTGGTAAAAGTCTGTGTTGAAATTGTCAAACCCTGACATCTCTCACTCTGTTGGAAACACAGAGAGCAACAGGCACACAACTTATCAGCTAGGTTGATTATTTTGTTCTACAGTGAGGTATCAATAAAACATATATACATACATTTGAAAGTACTGTTATGTTGAACAAATATGCTCTCTGTCGTAGAGCACAATCTAGAGAGAATCATCTCAAAAATACTTCTTGCCATGCCATTTGTTTTGGTACACTTTGATCATCAAAACAATGACTGTCCCAGGTTTAACCAGACGACATAGGTCACATTGTTACTCAATCAATACATTTAAACATGTTTTTATCATCTAAAATGAGTCCCTCAGTTTGAGGCAACACTGCTATTGGTGATGCCACGACAGGGAGCGTAACAATATTCTAGCAAACATGTCTATATCCATAACCTGACGCTGCACAAGTTAGATCATAACATTTGTAATCATAACATTACATCACACGAGGAATCGTTCATGAAACCATGACATGGTTAACGTTCGTTAAAGCTAACGTTACATTATAGCTCGTAAACTTAATGACCGTTATCTCCATATGGATTTAACTAACGTTGATGTAACTGTGAGCTAAGGTAGCTACCTTAGCTAACGCAACGTTGGCCACACACACGCAAAACAAAGATACAATTAGATGTCGTTAGTCTATTGTGAGTCGAATGTTAGTATCAACTATCAGATGGCTGGACAATTACAACCACTGTAAAGGATAATTCAACAAACCTTGTAAAAATACAAAACAAGCTAGTGATTATTTTGTGGCTAACGCACCGTTAACTGCTGCTAGTCGGTTGACTAGCTGATGCTAGCTATAACAGTTGCGGAGACCTGACATGCATACCTCACGCATTATGTCAGTAGTAGCTTTAATATTCTAGTTAACTTTTCTTACACAGTTTCTATCCTTAAAGCATCGCAAATGCTGACACTTACCCGTGATGTTCGACAAATCTACCCAGAGCACTGCCAACTTGGTTGTGGTTGCTACGTGTCAGGATAAAGGTAAATCTTCCGGTATGGTACGTAGCCGACGGAAAGCCGTTAGGGACATTGGCAAATTTCCCTTTGCATGGAAATGTGGCGCTATCTGCAGGCGACTGGTGGTATTACACTATAGTCACAAAAAACATTACAAGCTGGGCTACTGTAGTCTAGTATGAACATATACAAATAAAGAATACCATTATATAGTACAGTTTCCTGGTTGAAATAATGCAGTGCCGAGTATTATAGACCTTTGCTAAAATCTTACCTGATTTTGAAATTCTGTTTTTATACAGAAAATAGGGAAACATTATGGAAGCATGAATGTTTTATTTCTAAAGGTCATACCACGTGTTCACCGCAACTGTGTGCAGAAACCCCCTTATTTAAAATATTGAGCCCTTCTAATGAGTACAATTCACAAACGGCTATGGTTAGACATCTTAAACTATTTCCTGTTTTCCCACCACAGGTATGTATGAAACCCTACTGGGTCCAAACCTAGTTTGATAAAAAAAAACAGGGTCTAATGGAGACAAATAGAGACAGAGGGTAGAAGATGATTTAACAGGGCAAGCGCTGGGCCCCTGGCAAGAACAAAGGTAGTCTCATCAGGATGCGGAGGAGCAGATCAATCACTCTGCCAGTGCAGGAGAACTGCAGCGCTACCATGTACTGCCGGTGGATCCATCCTCTTTGATGATGACAGATAATGTAAATTAATAGGCTGACCACCCCTGCTCAGAGGAAATAGGGTTGGGAGGGAACAAGGGAGGCAGACAGCATCTCAGATGGTTTGACATTTAATGAATGGAATCATTGAACAAAAAAAACCCACTGTTCTTCTCTAACACTCTTTAATCAAAAATAAAAGAGAAGTAGCCAACAGGAACAACAAAATTGGAAAACTATGAAATTCATACCAATATCCTGCTGTCACATCGGTAAAAACTACTATCCTAGCGTACCCACGGCTTATTAAAATGAGATTATTCCCGCCTCAGTACTGAAACAAAAACACCTCTGGCAACAATTACAACAAAGTGTTTGACTTTTAAGCATAGATTAACTGGATTAATTGGCGCAGTGTGAAAAGGAACTACATACTTGTCTCTGCTCCCTGCCTGGAGTTATAGAATTATTTACAGAATGAGAAATAGGAAAAATAATGCAGTGGAAAAAGGCATGGAAGAAAACTTTGTCATTATTCACAGGAGACATATTGAGCCTCTTCCGTCTTTGACAGAGAAACTCTGATTGAGTTATGGGTCTCAGGGCCACAATACACAGAGAAGCCTTTTGGTCAGTGCTGCACAAAGCAGTTGCCTCAGTAAGGCTGTATGATTTTCGAGGACATTTCTTTGCCAGAAAACTTTGTGACCATCTGTCAGATTTTGCTCCAAGACAGTTCTATTGCAGGCGTCTTTGTAAGCTGAAGGACAGGCAAATGCAACACATGACACATCAAAAATTGGGGCGGATGAGAAAAAAAACCAAACAAACAAACCCAGTAAATGGAGAGAAAAAAAGTCATTAACAAACCTTTCAGCTGTGCAGGCTCGACATGGATCATTCCTCTGCCTCATGATGAACAAAATCAATTTGATGCACGAAACATGACTTCCTATAAAAAAAAAACATGATTAATCACACGCAGAAATCAGTCTCCTCCCCTCCATTGCCTCTCATCTTCCTTTAGACTTCTAATCATTTCTAAACTTGAAGAACATGTATTTCTACTTAATCCACTTAATGAACGGAAATTGAAAAGTGCCAGAGAGGGTAATTGAATTTAGGGCAGTGTATTGCTGTATGCTGTCATAATTGGCTTCTTTTATAAAGTCCCTGCTGTAATCCTGCTGTAACTGCCTCGGTGGATTAAAACTAGTGATTTTCCTACACTGCAGCAACCCCTCATCTCCAACCACCTACTGTAAGATTGTTCTTTCCGCCTCTTATGGCTATAGCAGAGGGGGGAAAAGCAAGGGATCAAGCTATCTAATCATATGTTGTTCTGGACAAAAACATGATGCAGATGGGAGATCATTCTTCTCCTTCTGCACACAACATACTGAACATGTGAACCAACACAAAACAAAACAAACGCACCTCTATTTTTAGCAGAAATGGATGTGCACATTTCCTCAAGACGTTTACAAGATCAAATAAATCCTTTAATTCATCTAATTCAATTTCCTGCCACCCCATTGATACGACAGCTGCACAGATCATGAATTAGTGGGCATCTGGTACTTTGCAGGGTCCTTTTTTCTGATGCAGCTTTCTTTTCTCTGTGTGAGTGAGCTACATGAGAACTAAAATAACAATCAGCAGATGAAGAGTTTGTGAAGTTTGTTTGTTCCAAAATGAGCGTTCCACCCACTCGAGGTTTCTAACAAAATTATAGTCATTATGAAAATACATCTCATTCTGGAATCTAGTGACAATGCTGCCGATACTAAAGCATCTAAACATATAATATTAGGGTGCAATTGCTTGAATGTAAGACTATTTTGGTACGAAATCAGGAAACATTTGCTCTCTATCCAAACACATTGATCCTGGCATCAACTAAGATGATAACATCTATCTCAATTGATCTTTGCATCAAGAATCTTAATGACATGAGATTATAATTGTGAAATGTTGATTCTGCAGTCTGGAAACGCTATGAAGACAACCCCCCAAGATGCTGTGAAGTGGAAAAAAATCATTGACTTTCTTTCGTTTGATCTGCAATAACAAAATACTGTAGGGTTGACCCACCGGGCCAAAGCCAATTCATGTCAAGCATGACTTATCTTGCAGGGAAAAGAAAAGAGTACGGCCAAACTTTTTAACAAAAGTTAAGGGAACTGGGAACTTGGCAAAACGGCTGTTTGGGTGGGATGGAAGAAGAAGAAGAAGTGCCAAGGCCACGCTACTGTTTATATGAGACTTATTTTAGAAGCCTCTAAATCTGTTTTGACATGTAGAACACTCGTGGGTTGACTGGCGCTGTCCCCTGATGCCAACCAGAGGCAGACAAGAAAGGGATGGCAAAACTCCACAGCACACTCCGTCATAAAGCATCACTTCTGTATCGGTATGAGAACTGACACATATTTAATGGTGCATGTGTTTATTTGAAAACAATATAGGCTAAGAAGCAAAACACGGACATTTATGTGAAACAGTTTTATAATCTATAAAATAATATGCACTTTTGTCTAGTTAGAGTAATGCCTCTATTCAGAACAAATCACTTTGATTCCTGAAAAATAATTTTTGAAAAGCTGCTAATAAGCAATATTTTGTTCCAATATGTAACATATTTAAACTAGCAGTTTTCAAAAGTGCATCCACTGTATAGTACTTCTATTTCAATTAATAATAATAGGGGTATTAATATCACATTTTCATGCACACTCAATTATATAAATGAACGTTCAGTCACTCTGAACAGGCTGACAAGAGGCTAATATTGTCAGTCTGCTTGTAAAGCTCTCCATCGGAAAGCTTCTCTCTCTTCTTCAAGTGTATTCTTTCCTGTCTAACTGAAACTAATGACATGACAGAGGTAAGAGTGGGTCCAAGACTAAGAGGCAGATATTTCTTTTGGGACCAAACTTACATTATCTGATCATCAGTCTGGCCACTAAGTGCCAAAAAAAGCCTCCCTCAGATGCTCTCACATGGTTTTATATTATCACTTTATGATGTTTAACACATTTCAGAAGTTTCAGACGTTATGATGAAGTGTCTCAATTTCTTTTGTGTTTTTTTTATAGACCCACTTCCCCTCAAACTGCCTTCTCCATTTCTACTTCATTCTATATTTCCCAGAATGGCTTTTGACAATCCTTAGAGAACAGGTATGATCTTGTTGCCTTCAGCTGTGTTTTCTCCTCTTATCTGGACATCAGTAGAGAATAAATGACAGCGTTTCTTGAGGCTCTGTTGAAGCTATAGTGTCAATGGAGAAATGAATAAATGTCCCGTATTGATGGATTTCTCTCAATATGACAGTTGAACGCCGCTGCTCCAGGATGAGTCTGGACAGAAGTCCTTCTGATTCTGTGAGACCGACACAACAAAAACTTAAGTTAACAATCTTTGTTTTAGATGTGCTGGAATATGTCCTGCCAATGAACACCAGCTTTATTGGCAATATCCAAGATTTCAATGAGAATTAGATATAACGAGGAAATACGCCCACAAATGCAAAGAACCCTGAAAATAATTGATTATCACAATATTTGAGGTGGTTATCTTTAACTTTGGGTAAAAAAAGATGACAAAAAACTATACAGCAACTCGTTACATGCACAGTTACTGGATCCCACTGGATGTCCTGCTTTCCTGATGAGATTACTGATGACAGGAGTGAACAGAGACCCACCACACATTCAATTATACATCCTCTAGGCCTACTCACTATCTGTCGCCTTCACTTTCTCCATACTGACAGAAATGATTCATTTCCCCCGTGTGTGCAGAGAGCTCCGTGCAGTTCTTGATTGCGCACTTCAGTCATCGGACTTTATGCTGTATTGAATCTCAGTTAGAGAATTGTTGTTGAAGATAGAAGGACATTTTGGAGAGAGGTGTGCATTTACTTTCTACGAGTATACAGTATGTAAGGTGAGTATATACATGTCCTGCACTTCAGCAACACATTTGCATTTGAACACCCTTTAAAGCATTTACAGCAAATAGCTGATGGTATTAGCTGAGGGGATAAAAATGGACACTACACCTTTAAATGGGTTTTTACAGTTCTAAGGGCTTTTGGAGATTTGGCTCCATCAAGAGCTTTTTCACACATTGAGGACCTGTGGAAACCACCCTTTAATCCCAAGAGGCAGAGAGTAAAGCATGGAAAATACTGGAGGGAGGGAGATAGATAGAGAGAGAGAGAGAGAGAGAGAGAGAGAGGCAGACAGAGGCAGAAACACATACCACAGGAGAGCTGATACGGCAGTAAAGTAGCACAGCTACCCCTCCACAGTGTTCCCACATGGCCTTTACTCTGGCAGAGGGAGAGCAGGTGCTTAGCAACACCTCATCTGCATGGTTTACCAAATCAACAGGGTCGAGGTCCCTTTAGGCTTGGAGAGCTCTGTTGCGCGGTGCACTGTCCAAGGAGTGGCCTCAGAGATGGAGAGAATGATATGGACAAGGGCTGACTCTCTTATTGGAAAAATAAAAAAATCCCCTCTTAAGTTTCTTGATCTTAATTCTTCTTCCAACAGGAGAAAGGCTGCCGATGGGAGGTGATCTGTTTCAAGTACAGTCTCTCTTAGTTTTTGTTTTTTGTGTCAAAACTTCTATTTTGAAGGTAGATTGCTAATATGAAATAATACAACAAATATATTTGAAACCATTTCAGATTTATTACAATCTGGTTGACTTATTTTCAAATGTTTAAGTATGAACAGAGACCAGTCTGTGCCTCCTAAAGCCGAAGATTGCTTACATCCCCAAATCAAGACTGAATGACAGATGCTGGCAATAAGTCACATTACAGTCTTTATCGGCTGAAATCATCCCTTCATTTGCACAACACTAACTTTTTCATCCTTCCAGCTGATATAAATGTGCAGCACCTCAAGAATGTCATAAGACTCAAAGCAAACCAAACACAACACAGTTAAATAACAAGGGCAACTTAATATGCAATTAGCAAGTTCAATATGAATTTGTTTTCATGCTGTTAAATGAATCCTGAAGCTCTACATTATAATTAAAGCATGTACACTGTGTTGTATTTCAATAAGGTTATGTGACATTACTGAACACCACAAAATGCTGCAAATGACATTTCACCTTTCGGTAAGAGTTTAATGTCCAGTGAGTCTATACGATCTGATGATGATCTGAATGAATGGTTACTCTTTACATGTTCATCACGGCTCATCTGGGGTCTGATACAATCCAGATATGAGTCAGTATACACTTACACACTCTGACTTAATGGATGTCTTTTTTTTAACAAGCGAACAGAGATTGTTTCCCCCCCCCCCCCTTTGCTGTGGAGCTGTCAGATCCTCCGCCCCCTCCCATCCTTTCACTACACCCACAACATGATCCTGGCCAACTGCTTTCTGAGTCCCACATGGTGCAAATTGAATCAAACGCCAGCTACTGTACTGTAAGATACACACCAAACCTACTGGGTTTAACACTGCGTACCAGTTTGATTATCTCTGTGTGCAAATGAGCTTTCTTCGTTGTAACAAAAGTGGAGAGGAACTTTAGGTCTGGCTGTCACTTTTCAGCACATTAGTGTTTGTCTGCATGTGGAAATAAAGACACATTTTGCTTATTGATCAGTTCTATTATATTTCTAAAACCCACAATTATCTTTTTACTTAAATTGCAAGTTACAGAAGGAAGTGTAAATCTGTCCGAACAATCCAAACAACTGATTGTTTGCCTTACAATCCATGAGCCATGGGCATTGCAATCACTTCACACAATCACTTGTGACTCAAGTGTTGTGAGCCCACACACTCCGACTGATATCACAACTACGTGGCTGAAAAATAAAAAGCATGAAGTAGAAGGGACTTGGTCATTTTCCTCGGCTTCATCAGTTGTGCCTGTCACACAGTGAAGACCTGAAGTTACCCAGCCTCTGACCCAGTGCATTCTGGGAATATAACCGAGGCTTAAGGCTCCAGCCCCCCTGCAACCCTTGACAGGACAAGAGGGTTTAGATATTTGGACTTTTTGGGTATCTTGTAGTTACATTGTCTATCAGTAAACACGTCCACAATATAGCATCATCCTTGTTAAGAACGGAAGGAAACAACGTACACCTGTTCTAATAAGTGAGTGGCTCACAGGCTAGGAGGGGAGAGCTTTGCACGCACGACAAATTTCTTGGATCAGGTTTTGACAAATATCGATTTTGTCACGAGAGAAGCTGTAGTGTATGCGACAACAGATTCTGATCAATGATCTGAGTCGATAGAGATTGATGGTCGACAAATGCCACCAGCAAGTAAACTACACTAGCGAATACAAAACAGAGAAGCCAAGACAAAGAAACAATAACCAAGTAGAACATTCAAATAAAGCAATACGTATACAAAATAATATATTTATATATTTATCTGCGTAACACACTGAACACAATAATTCATTTAAAGAAGAAGAACATTTGTTTCTACTGTAAACACCAAAAGTCCATTTCAGTTATCAATTGGGTCTGAGCCCATAACCAATCAAAAGCATTAGAGAAATGGCCTGAGCTAAATTTATCATCATCATCTAGCGTCGCCTCCGCTGTCAGCTCCACATGCTAGAAGTAGCATATAAACACAGGAGTAACTCCTAGCTCAGCTGGCAGCATATCAAATTGCTTTGGGTCAACATTTCCCTGCTTTCCCTGTGTAGACTAGGCTCCAAGGATAAACTCTCTTTCTTGATGCTTTTACCAGTACACAGAACAACACACACACACACACACACACACACACACACACACACGCACACACACGGACACCTGAAGAGTCAGTGTTAGTGAGTGGGATGACAGCTCTGCTGCTGTGTTGCTGGCCAGAAGACAAGCTGAGACGTTCAACTCCCGAATCTCTGTGGTGTCTTACAGGCTTATACTTATCCTGGCTCCAGGAGTCACTTGTCCGTCCCTCACCACTCTTCTCTGCTCCGGCTGCCAAAGCCCTTAATAATGTTCAGCGGACTTCCTGTTAAATAGCCTTGTCTCCAGGGAGAGCAGTGGACCTAGTTTAGCAGGGTAAGCTGCCTTGGCCTGTGCAGAGAGTGGATGAGGAGGGGATTGAGGGGCCGCAAAGCTACACAAAGCAAGAAGAAACTCATTTTTTGACCTGCTGGTTTGGGAAGAAATCCAGAGATATTGCAATTTTAATGCTCAGTAACCAAGAGAATATCGCACTGTAACATCACAACAAATATGCCCCCAGTTTGTCACTCTGCACGGTGTTTAGACTGTGTTTTGAGCCACGGGGGAAATAACCTTCTACAAGAAACTGTTTGTCGATCATAATATTTGATGCCATCACTGAGACGTGATGAAGTGTAGCAACTGAATCTACTTCCTCAGTTCAACCGGATTCCTGTAGCACATCTGAGTGAAAGGGGTAAGAAGCTCGCTGTTTGCTTGAATCAGCTAAAAATATCTTGTTTTGATACCAAATCTGGGGCATTGGGACTTGTTGCTGATTCCCACAAGGACTTCGTGGAGTTTATGTTTGAAGATCAATTCTGCGGAGACAAGAAGTTTCTTAATGATTATGAGTTCATCGGCTGACTATAATAAGCTGAAAACCTTGCCGAGCAGTGTTTGAAGACACATTTGCGGTTGATGACTCATTGCATTAGCAGCCGGAGGTGTTGGAGTGTACCTGCTCAGTAGGACAACAGGGGTTCAGTCCAATCACCAGCCTGCTAAGATGATCTCATGGGGACTGAGCATCAGCAGGGTATTTGTGTCTCACGCAAAAACAGAATAAATAAATAAATTATTACAAAACAAAAAAATATATATTTCTAAAGAAAGACGTCAGGTTCACTTCATGGATTTTCTAAAGAATAGCCACAGATTCCCTGACACGAGGACTGTACCTGCTTTCGAAATACAAAGTGCGGACTCACTACAAGTTATGTGGAAAGTATCTGTGCAACATTGGTGATCATCTTGTGTATTTATTCCTATTGTTGTTTTAATTGCTCATTTTACTTTAATTGATTTCACACATTGCTGCTTTCCTCGAGGGCAGTTTCACTGAGAACAATGCTCACTTCTGTTTAAACGCCATAATCACACTAACATACATTTACATCTAGAAGCTGCGGCCGTACAACTCCAGTCTGATTTGAACGCTCGACTGGAGTAGGAGGGGTTAAGGACATTGCTCAATTAGGATAAACGTTTTTTCTCCTCCCTCCCAGGCATATCCTGGCAGTCTGCTTCTAACCTTCAGGCCACCACTGACCTTTTTCTTGTGTTTAGCTCTCATCATACACAACCAAGGAGTGGATACAAAAAATAAAAAAAAATTCGTAAAGTGCCAAAGCGTGAAGTAATAATGAGACTATAGAGAAAAAGGTACAATTCATAACATCAAGAAAATAGCAGCAGACAATTCACAATTAATCCTTGCTCTGTGTGTGTGCTTGTGAGAGACTGTGGAAGTGTGTTTTCATGTTTGTGTGTGTATATGTGTTGATGTTCTCTCTTTCTCGCTCTCTCTCTCTCTCATGCCAACCATGTTACGCACACATGCACTGGTGAGTTAAAAATAACAATGTTTACATTTTGCCATGAGCAACGCCGTTTGACGTTTCCATGACAACTATAATCACTTTCCCCAAATACCATATTCCTTCTGACAAACACCGTATTCAGCCTTAGCCTCCCTCTCCTCTGATTGGCTTGGTGGTTTCGCTCACTTTCAACAGACTTTTCCCCTGCATACTTAAAAAAAGAAAAAAAAAGTAAACTGACATTTAAAGTTTCTCACTGTTGAAATCTTAAATAACTTACCAATTGTAAATGAGAAATAACAAACATCCAAGTTTGAGGGATAACTAAGTCTTACATAGAAGCTAATTTCAGTAAATACTCTCTGAGTCAACTGAATTTATGCATTGCATGTCTGCCTGCTGTACTAGCAGATTTCCCATCTAAGGTCTGGCATAATTCAGTGTGGATGTAATGAGAGATGGAAGTGGAAGTAGTATTCTGTATATTTCAACCATCTGTGACCAGCCTGAAAATTCCCTTTAATCGTTTTCTCTCCGCTGCACAGGAAGAAAATGACTGTGTTGCGATTTTAATATGTGTCAAGGAAGCCAAAGGCTTGCGATGTTACTTGTGTGTAAGAAGTGGATTCCTTTTGCAAATGAAAATTAAAAATCTCTCTGAAATTGCATCTCTCTCTTGGAAAAAAAAGATACATTATTAATGTTGCTGCTGTGCTTGTGGAGTAAATATTTCATCATATATTTTGTATTGGCTAATATGGAACTGAAATAGTTTTCAAAGACACCAAGAAACTAAAATGAACCTCACAGACTTTTTGGTGTAAATATGTCCTTTCAGCTCTGCGATTTTATTCACTGACTGAAAAAATGGGAATTCAGATTTTCTAAAATGTCTTTACAAATAACCATTTCCTGAGAGTCTGTGTTGATATATTTTTGAAATGCGTGCAGTGAGCAAAAACCATGGAGGAATATGTCTTCTGCTTTGGCGATGGCTCTGCTTGGGTGTGTTGCTTTTTCCTTTTTTTTAAGCTTTGTTGCCATTAAACTAAGAGCGGAATGTAGGAGTAGGAATGAAATGTCGGCCCAAACAGATCTAAGATAAAGGTCGTCAGTCGTCTGAGCTTTAAATAGCAGCGCAGCTGGGAGCGTTGTAGTGGCTACTTGTATTTATGATGAAGATACCGACACTCAAGTGGTGTGGCAGGAGATCCAAAATGTTACAGGAGCGCCCCATCATGTGTGAGGCCACGTTGCCAGATGAGCTGAACACCTTTTGTGCTCTCCTCAACAAAGAGTCAGTTGTCAAGTCTTCCCCCGCCTTCAAAGGACTGGCCACTGTCAGTCTGTCAGCCCTGTGACACCCCCGTTATGATGTAGTGCTTTGAGAAACAAGTTCTCCAGCACATAAAAAAACATCGCAGCCAGCCTGGACCCTCAGCAGTTTGCACAAAGAGGCAACAGATCCACCCTCCACATATAATATAGTTTTGTTCTGTTTATTTATAATTTTTTGAATGTAGCAAAATGGGACTATAAACTGTATTTTGTTGCATAACCCTGTTGTACAATGATAATAAATAAACTTGTGTCTCTGGGTAAATGCTCTCTCTCTCTCTCTCTCTCTCTCTCTCTCTCTCTCTCTAGCCAGGTATTGATTTTGGAGTTCAGAGGTTAAGTGTCTCAAATTGTACTGACATTTGACCCAAGAAATACTATCAATATGATTATACTGGCTGACAGAAACTCTACCACCTTCACAAATTCTACAACGGATATGCAACACATTGTTCTGAATGATGTACTAATCTGTGTTGGTCGGTGTCATACTGAGCTGAAACTTCCAAATAACCACAAGTTTCAAATCTTGAAATGTTTTTTTCCTGTCTTTTCACATTCCTTTGAAACACTGCATGACACCACATTGCAGATACAGACATCAGTAGTCCTCCCATTTATTATTAATTATTGCATTTAGAATCAGAGTGTCAACCCCAGAGTGTTGCCCAGGGACCGCAAATACAAATGAGTTGTAAAGCTAATGCCAGCGTTGTGCACGGCCCCAGTTAAATAAACTAATCATCTTCAGATTGAAAAGTCAGCGATTCTAGGAGGCATGTTTGGATTTGAAAATATCTGGTATTTTATAAAATGTATCCAGTGTGATCAAACATATTGTGAAAACATGTTTAAGGAGTTGGTATGGGTAAATCTTTTCTAGGCTACATACAGGCAGGGCTGCTTGAGAGGCTACACAGTAGTTGCGGTCTTACGTGCTGATTTCCCAGTACAAGTGATGCCCAATGAGTTACTCTGAGCAAGAACAACAAAGTCATGCACTGACTGCCTAAGTGGCTCAGCTTCTGTAACCTACAGTGCACGGAACAGGCTAAAATATAAATAAAAAATGTAAAGAGAAAAGCAGTGGCATCATGTCCTCAGAGGTAGAACACATGGAATTGGAATGCCATAAAATGCAGTTTTGCTCAAGGCAAGTTTGGTGGACAGATGACAGCCAAAGGAAAATAAAAGCAGCAAACAGGCAGAAGACTTCGTATATTCTATATTTTTTTCATAATATTTCACAAGCCCTGATTTAGCCCTGCAGTTGGAGCAGATGCTGTATGTTTGTGTGCTATAGTCTTGTTTGATCACAAACTGCACTGTTGTGTGTGTGTGAAGCATGCCGTAGCAGAAAAAGACCAATCTTAGTAAAATGTTTGTAAAAATGGATTTGAAAGGTGTTTTTTTAAAGTATATTAGGTAAAAAGACAGCTACCAATTATATCACTTTTCTGTGTGAGAATCTGTCCATGGTGCTGAAAGAAGAAGTCTGACATTGTCGCAACACAAACAGAGGGAGGCGCTGTTGCTCACCTTACAAAGCCGAGACAAAATCGTCACATAATGTTACAGCTCACTGCCAGTTACAGCCATTTATCTGGGTCTTGAAGATAGTATTTTCGTTGATATATTTTAATGTGTAAAAAGGGCTCCAAAATGTAAACTACAAACATGTTGCAGTCAAAATGGAAAACTGGGAACAATTTAAACAGTCTGTACAGTGGGAACCAAAATGTGTCCTGTATTTAGCTATTCAGACTAAATGTCATGCAAATAGATTCAAGCTGGGGGTCAAATTACAGCACTGTGAGCATTTAGCTCATTTGGCACAACGATTGATGCAGCGCGACTATACACGGATATTGCTGTTAAAGCCTAAAACTTCATTTTTAAAAGGGCATTCTACAAATTTAGGTGGGTGGCAAAATGAAACATCATACAAATTAGTATACATGTGTGTGATATATGTGATATAGGGCATTTCTGACAATAGAGCTGATTTCTGTTCAATGGTTCTTGGCGATGATTTAGATACTTTTGTTTTTTCCCACCCAGAAGCCTGGAATCGCTCCATAAGCCTTTAGAAGCCTGTGTGTGTGTGTGTGTGGTGTGGTGTGTGTGTGTGTGTGTGTGTGTGTGTAAGAGGGGGGAGCAACCGTGAAGACACCACCCAGCTCTGTAGGGGAGGGGAGGGTAGTATGGAAGGGAGGGTGATGAGAGGGGGGGTGGGATGCTCGTTTCAGCACCGCGGACAGCTCCGGGTAAAAGCAGCCAGCAGCGGCGGGTCGGTCCTCTCCGCTGCTGTGGAAAAAAAAAAAAAGAGATTTTTTTTTTTAACAACCTCTTGAAGGCAGCAAATACGATACGTTTTCTGGAGGAGGGGACTTCATTTAATTCAGTCCGGATCAGGCGACATCTTTGTAGTGACAGGCTACAGACAAAAAAACATTACAGGACTCCCGATTGTTGCGCGTGCGATTCTCTGCGAAGTTTCTGCCACTGAACGGGATTCTACCTCCTCCCGCTCGTCGGCACAGCCCGGATAATCAGCCCGGTGTTCAAGGGAAGTTGAGGAGAAATCAGCTCCATCGGCACCGTCTCCAGTTTGGACTGTGTCCTAAGTTGTTGGACTTTTCTCGTTTGTCCAGTTATTCTGCTTAATGTCCTGGCTGTTTGTGTGTGTGTGTGTGCAGAAGGTTTTCTATTTGTCTATTAAGTAGGACTTTTTCGTTCGGTGCTATATGCTTTACAGCCTCCACGGTGCCCCCCCCACCCCACCCCACCCCTCCACCCTGTAATGCTTTTACATTTGCCACTGATGCACGGCTTTGATGCGCCCGGATACATTTCCTCTTTCTCGCAGCACTGATTCTTTTCCTCCCAGTCATCCATCTCAGCCTTCTTTTAATTAAACATTCACAGGGGGGACGCCCCAGACTGCCATCTTCTCCCCCCCCCCCCTCCCCTCATTTTCGACAACTGCAAAAGACTGGTAGGTGATAATGGCCATGGATCGGTGAAGAATGCATATTCATATTGTTGTAGGGTGAAGTTGGAGGCCCCGAATCAACACAAAATAACCGAGGACACAGCTTAGGAACTTTTAACATCCTGAGCCATCGTTTTTTTTTTCCCTCGCTGAGACTTGCTGTAATAGGTGTGTAGCCTGTTTTGAGCTATTCATGACGGAAACGATGGCGCTGAGTGGGAACTGTAGGACTAACACCAAAGAGCAAGCATCGGTTCAGAACAGTTTCCCAGATGTTGTTGAATTAAACGTGGGGGGCCAGGTTTATTACACGCGTCACTCAACTTTGGTGGGTACCCCAAATTCATTACTCGGCAAGCTGTTCTCTTCCAAAAAAGATGCATCGAATGACCTGGCGAGAGACCCCAAGGGCCGTTATTTCATCGACAGAGACGGCTTTTTATTCCGGTATGTGTTGGACTACCTCCGAGACAAGCAAGTCGTCCTCCCAGACCACTTCCCGGAGAAAGGGAGGCTCAAGAAAGAGGCGGAGTACTTCCAATTGCCCGACTTGGTGAAGCTCCTGACCCCTGACGAAATCAAGCACAGCCCGGACGACTACTTCCACAGCGACTATGAAGATGGGTCCCAGGGCAGCGACAACCGGCAGTGTCCGCCTTCCTCTCTTGTCCCCGCGGACAGAAAGAGCGGCTTCATCACGGTGGGGTACCGGGGGTCGTGCACCATGGGCCGAGAGACTCAGACGGACGCCAAGTTCAGGAGGGTGCCTCGGATACTGATTTGCGGTCGGGTGGCCCTCGCCAAAGAAGTTTTCGGGGAGACCCTGAACGAGAGCCGGGATCCGGACAGGACCCCGGATCGGTACACCTCCCGGTTTTACCTCAAGTTCAAGCACCTGGAGAGGTCTTTTGACATGCTGTCGGAGTGCGGTTTCCAAATGGTGGCCTGCAACTCGTCAGTCACGGCCTCGTTTGTCAACCAGCACACAGAGGACAAGATCTGGTCGAGCTACACAGAATACGTCTTCTACCGTAAGTGGCACTTTTGCTTTTTTTTTTTTATCACAGCAGGTCATCGTTCACGTGCGCGCACACAAAGTTGGAGTCACCGCTAGAAGGCGCACTTGTTTTGCTGGTCCTGTGTGTGAGAGACATGTGGTTATATGGGTGAATGGGCGTTTCTTAGCACAGGACATCCCCTGTTTTGAATGATATGGGTGTACCAGACACTTCAGTGTGGTGGCTGCTAGAGACAGTGCGATCAAAGCTGCTTCCACTTGTATATTTAACCTCCAGTTCCTGGAATTGTGTAACTTTTTTTACTTAAAAAAAAAAGAAGCATTTGCTACAATTTCATGCAAACACAAATGCAGAGTCAAACTTACACGCTCCGTAAGTGGAATACGTTTTATCTGAGCCTTGTGGAACGATAAAACATTAAATAAAATCACTCCTGGCAATTGGGGTTAAGCCAAGGTGTTGCTATCGCTCCCTGGAAGCGATGAAACCTTATCAGCAAACATGAGGGACTACTTCATGTTCTGATCAGTGTGTTCTTCAAATCTATTACAGCATGTTGCAGCATTCTGCACTCTATTGCAGGCTAGTTTATATTTCATAAGATTTAACTAGATTTTGATCATTTCACTCCCATCTGAGACACGGCAATAGTCAGAGCAATGATTTGTCAACGCTTGCCATTTCTCATCTTGGTGCAATTTTCTACTCCACCTCCTGTCTGCTTTCATCCATCCCATCCTTTCAACTTCGTGCATTTCCTTCTGGCTTTTCTGATTCATTTAGTTTCTCCATCTTTGCTCACTGGCTGGTAGGAATCTGGCAAAGAGCAGTAGTGAGCAAGAGATCGTGACTTTTGAATGAGCTTCCGTGAGATTTTATGAAATAATCCATATTCTCTGATATAATCTATCACAAACTTGATTGCTGCCATACAATAGACAGTGTTACACTGTGTTTGTGCTTAGCTCTTAGTACACTACTTGGATAGGACAAAGCATTCCTTGGAATAACCGCTGAATCTGTAGCAGAGGCCATTTCTGAGATGTCATGAAATATTAAGAAACAGGCCTCTAAACATTAAGCAAAACTCTTTATTTTTCTTGCATAAACCCCAAGTAATAAATTCTGCTTTTTTATAATTAATCTGACACTTAATTAACTGTATTGAAGTGCTGTAATAAACTAAACCTCTTTGGCTTTCCAACATAGTTGCAGTTCTTCTGTAAATGTTTCCTTTTGCCCACACAAGCTCTGTGAAATGTCTTTTTTCAAGTATGCCGTGGCTTTATAAAAATGACCCTGCTTTAGTCACATATGTACCACAGCTACCACAGCAAAACCATTCAACCAAAATGTAGACATTTTGTGTTGTGTGGTGGGTTTTTATGTTAAAGTCTTGTTACATAACTGAGATACAGTATAGCTGCAAATAAAACCGGAGAGGCTGCCAACAGTACTGAGATCAATGTGTCAAGGCTGCTATCGTGATATTGGTTAATAACATAGAGTAATAGTTTCTCTCAAAGTTACACCGGTTTTAGAAATATGGTTTATTTTCCCTTAAAAGATCGAAATTTGAAAAATGATTTGTGACACATACTTCTCTCTAACACTTGTTTTACTGAAATCTTTGGGACTGAGTAGTGGGTTTCATTGTTATTTGAATACAAGACCACTACAGGCAACTTCCCTTGTGGTCTGTATTTTTGGGTATTGATGCGGTTTCATATTCACAAGAAACGTTTTTTTTTCGGTTCAAGGAGAAGGACATCTAACCCTTTTTTTTGTTTTTACTACTGGCTTTGCTGCATGATTTCAGTGCCCAAGCGTCCAGATGTTTGGCAAGTAAAATCAGTTGTGTTGCAAACATCCTTTTAAAAGGATAATTTGTGTTATCTGGAAATTCTTCACATCCCCCAAAATAATACTTGTTATTCATCTTGTTCCAAAATGTTCTTGTAATGATTGGGATGGGGGGCCAGGACCACTGGTTAGAAACCACGCATACAGTCACCACCACTTTAGGGGAAATCACTGCTAGCCCCATAAATCACCTAAGTCAAAAGATCACATGACCACAGGGCAAACAGGAGTAAAAAGAAAAACACATGAGAGCGATTCGCTGAGCTAGCTCCATTTTAAATGAGCTCTGCATTAATGGCCCGCATGAAGCTGCTACAATGACTGGATGGCTCTAGGCTCTTATAACCCCAGAAGTAGCACTAACAAGCCAAATAAAGTGGTGGTGGGGGCTAATGACATGCACACTACACTTACACACACACACACACACACACACACACACACGCACCTTGCTTGTGCAGTATCTGGCAGTGTGTCTGTGGGCGGCCTCTTGCAGGCCTCTCCTTGCTTACTGGAAAACAACAACTGCTTCCTGGCTTTGTCGACAAATGTTCAGCTTGTTAGAGGGCGCACTCTCAAAGGCGAGGGCACAGTGGCAGATGTGTTGGGCACACAAAAGCCTACACGCACTCACACAGGGGCAAAAGTGTGCACAGAAGCTCAGGTAACCGGGCACAATCACAGAGGTGCGCGCACACACACATGAACAGAGGTTTGGCACACACACCAAATCGTGCAGGGAGTTTGTTAAATGCTGCAGTCACCCAGTGGATTAAATGTAGTCAGTGACAGCCTCTTGTTTATCTGCCTGTCACATTTTTGGCGAGCCAGTCTTTCCCTTCTCCCCATCCTCCCTATTCGTCTCGTCTCTCCCTCTTCTCCTTTCATGTCTTCTCATTTTGGTCTAAGTCAATCATACCCGGCTTTTCTCTCTCGTCTCGGTTCCCGCCCTTCCCGCTTTCCAGCTGTATTTGGCTCCGTGCGCCGCAGGGGCAAGGAGCAGCGCGGCAGCACCAGTTGCCTTTATATGCCTCACTGCTCCGTCACGCCTCCTGTCTCGCTTCTCATTCGTATCTCTTGCCTGTCCATCTCCACGATTGTTTGTTTACCTTCATCTTCGTCTTTCTCGTTCTACATTTTAGTCTTTTGTCTGCCTCTTTGTGTTTGCGCCTCTCCTGCTTGTACGTATGCCAACGAGTCTGTATTTGTTGGCGTTCTATTGGCCATATTCAACATACCCTAAATTGAGCTTTTAGGGAAGATTAGGGAAGCTCTTTTTTATTCAACTTGACAATGCCTCTTTGCACAAAGAGAGGGTCCTTAAAGATGTGATTTTCCCATCTTGCCTTGACCCTCCTGAAATCACACTCATTTTAGGATTAATTGGAACAACAGCTGCGAGCCATGCCTTATCCCAACATCAGTGGCCATCCTCACTAATGCTTTTGTGGCTGAAAGGAAGCTAATCCCTGCAGCCAGACTCCAAAATCTTGTGGAAAGCCTTCCCAGAGGAGTGGAGGCTGTTTGGTGTTAATGCCAATTATTTTGTAAAGAGATTTGCAACAACCACACACGGGTGTAATGCGCATCTTTCCACATTCTTTTTTGACACATTTGATGTGCTGACAAGTGGATACCAACATCTACAAGAAGCTTTCATCAGCATTAGTGGTTGCCAGTCATCTGCCATTAACCCTAAACCTAAAGTTGCCTGCTGGACAGTTAGCAAGCTAATATGACCAAAACCTCGCTGTTTGTTTTGGTCATTATTATACATTTTAGACACATCAATGCCTTCATGTGGCTTCTATAATGGAGCTATACATGTTTAGGGTAAAGTGCTTAAGGGCACAACAACAGTAACTCACTTTCCATTTCCAGGTTTGACTGACACAAATTCGCCAATTTCTACTTACAAGTTTCATGTTTTTCTTGCCAGAAGCCAGAACCACCTTTATCTCTTTAAATCCTCTTTTTTTGCTTGTTATCTATTGCCCTGGATCCTACATTCTTCTGATTGGACCCATCAATCAGTTTTTTTCTGTTTGTGGCTATTCAAATACAGGATGGTCTCTGAGACCCCAGAAGGCAAATATATTTACCAATTTGTTGCATGGCTAGAGTGACTGATAATTAATCATCACTGTTGACAGTTGGATGTGGTATTCACCGCAGGGCCGACAGAGCCTACTGCACCAGAAACATTGAACAACACAACATCATCTGTGTGGCAAAAAAACAGGAACTATGTATTTCAAAAGTCAACTGAAAGGATAGGAAAATCACATTTCTTGGCTCAGGATGTATTTTTCTTTTTTTTTTACACCTCAGCCAAACATGCCAGAGTGAAGTGTGTGTCATTACAAAAGGCCATTATTATATGACCATGTGTGCTGGTGTGTGACACACTGTGCCATTAGCTTGTTACACGCAGATGGGTAACTCCTTGTGTAGCAAATGTGTTTTGGCAGGTGGGAAACAAGGGGCCGTGTTATGGTAATGTTGTTTGTGTGTGTCTGTGTTTGTGTGTTAATGCTTGACCCATGTTGCAACTACCTGAGGCATTGGCACACCCATTGAGCCGCTGGCTAAACACACCTGCACACCAACCAACCCCTCACACATACACACACACACACACACAGACACCCACTTGCAGACACACACACGCACACTCATCACCATATGAAACTACATCACACTCTTCCTGCGAGGTGCTCTCAGCCCCGTCGCTGACGACATTAGCAGCGGCGGTCCCATGCTGCAGGCCTGTAGGAAGTGATTAGCCGAGGAGCAGACAGGCCGTGACAGCTCTGAGGAGAGTCTTGATAGGGACAGCTGCTACCCTGGCCTCAGCTCCACAGGGGAGACCACCACCACCACACACCTCAACTCTGCGTTATTCAGGCTGAGACAAAAAAAGGAAGGAGAGAGGCCCATGGACAACACCGTTTGATTTATGAGAGACTCTTCTGGCTCCCTTTTGATTTTAACTACACACCTTTAAGTTTTGTGATTCCAAATCGGGCCAGGGTAGTAAAGCGGGTACGCCAATGGCCTCCCTCCCCTTCCTCCTCCTTGCTTGGACCATGGCCAAGTCCGCCTTCATTTTGATCTTAACTACACGCCTGTAAAGTTTTGTGACTGCAGCTTGCATGGTTCCTATGATATCGTGGTCAAAAAAATCTGTCCACAGTCACCAGACAGAAAGTACTCAAAACCGTCTCTGTGGTAGTTTGCGCTACAGAGGGTTTGTCCAGGGCCACATTTTGATGACTCACTCACACACACACAGTCACAAGGTGAGAACAATACCGGCGTGAATGTAGCGGCTGGTAATTATTTACATTATAGGAACGGCTCTCACAAATTAGCATTTGAAAAGATGACCCCATATTTAGCCTTTTTTAACTGTGTGCTGATTGCGAAAGCAACCTGGGTGATGGTTTACGGATGCAGTAAGTAGTCAAGCAGTAGTCTCTATTTACAAATTCCTTACATTATGTTGCTGCCTTTCATATTGATCCGCTGCTTTGGAGAGTTAGATGAAACTGGCATGAGCTTCCCTTTTTGTCCAGTATGAATCAGAGCTGCTGCGTCTTATACAAGCTGCAGGGAAGGAAGAGACTTTTTGACTGAGTCAGAAATACAGAAGGTTGTAAAGAAACAAAAGAACAGATGACCCTATCTCCTCCTCACTGAAACATTAAAAAAACGGCTTCACACTGGGAATATTCTTCAGGTAGAAGAAATGACACTGAATACAGTAACGGTGTTAAAGCAGGTGACAGATTGAGTGAGGAAAATTGAGTCGTTTCAGGGAAATAACACCTAAAGTGACCTTATACTGAAACAATATAATTGTTTGCATGTATACTGCTGGTTTTTCATTGATTTTGTTATGAGAGCTCATAGTGGGAGGTGCAGGTGGGGTTGTATGAAAGTAAGTAGAGGATATTATAGAAGTAATAATGGATAAAGGGCAAGTGGGTCACATGGAAAGGGGCTTGTTTGTCTAGCCTCCCATTGACCTTCTCCCTTGGAAGCTTAGTGTAGTTACGTAGCGTAGATTCCCATAATCCCCGGCCTCTCTTGAGGATATGGTGAACTGCAAGGCTCTGGGAGAGAGAACAAGAGAGAGAAAGAAAAAGAGAAAGAGAGAGACAGAGATAGAGAGAGAGAGAAAAGCGAGTCAACACCGTAGCGTCAACAACAAGCTCCCCTCAGCCCTCTGCAACTCCCTCCTCTCCTCGCCGTCTATCAGCCCATTTTCTCCTCCTCTGTGACTCTTGACACTCTATTCTCTCTGCGGTGGTAGGCACAGTTGAAATAATGCTGATGCTCTTCCCCTGTTGTGTTGGAATAAGTGCTCTGCGGTGCGACGAGGTGTGGAGCGTTGCCATAATGACAGAAATTGCAGCTGGAGAGCCTCTTCGGCTCAACCCACCGGCTGGCTGCTGCAATGCATCAATGCCTTAATAGTCCCGCTCTGCGCGAGCCGAGATTGGCTGGAAAACTCCATGTAAAGGATGCACAGAATTCCCATCGCATCAGTAATTGCATCACCTAATCGCACCTAAAGGCTTTTTTTTTCCCCACCGTGGGAGTGCATGTCACAGTTCAGATCAATGCCTGCTGCATTTGTTAAGTTTGTTGTAAGTTTCTCAAAAGAAGACTTACCTAACTTCTGATTGCAGCGTTGTTCTGAAATATCATAAAAATAAATAAAGTTTTTGTTGGAGAGAATTGTTACGTGGAGTCTTGGCTTCACTAGTGTGTGTGTGTGTTCTCTCCTCAGATAGTTAATTTACCTCTACCAGGCCCTTCATTCATCTTCTTCAGTCTAAGGATAGTGTGACTGATGAAACAGTCCGTCAATATTCAGACTATAAGTACTGAAACATCGTGATGGAATTTCACATTTTGATCGTTCCGTATTCCACTGTGCCTCATTAGAATCACACGTTGTCACTCACACAGCAGTGGTCCACAGCTTGATTGAGCATATGGCCATACTGCTGTAATTTCATTCCACAGTGCTTTATAGCTTCCCAGGGCAGAATGTCAGTGGTTTTTCATTTGTAAGTGGCAATGAAGTCCTAATGTTCATTAAGAAAGCTAGAGGCACTAATATCACAACTCTGAAAGGAAATTGCTGAAACCACCGATGGTGACTTGTGATGAAAGCCTAGTCCTGGTGTTTTTCATATCTAGCAAAGGAGAGAGGGCAGTTGGTTTCACAGGTAGGGCTATAAATAAAGGCATAGCACTTGGAATATAGTTGGGAAGCATTTGTCAAATATTTGAGACCTGCGATTGATAATCTGTCAACACAGGTTTCCTTCCAGAGTACGGTGAAAACACTTTATAACAAATGTTGATTACCACATAGGACTGTACACTATGTATATATGAAAAAATAAAACACGTTAAATAGTCTTTAGCATGACACCAGGCAGCACCTGAAGTTGTTCCACTGCAGAGGATTATTCAAAACTCCAATACTGTGCCTCATTAGTAATCTCACGGTGTCATTTCAGAGTACTCAGCTGCTTGCTAGAGCACACTGTCATCACCATTTAATTTCTAAGTGGCTGAGCTCCCTGTCCATTAAAGCACACACAGAAACGATTCTAGATCTATGGACACACTATCTGTGTGCATAGATATCAGCTATATATCTCTCATTTAATTCTTCTGGATTCACACTATTATTATTATTATTATATTAATGCAGCACATGGTATCGAAGAGGTGCCTCACTACATCGGTCATGTGATCAATTTAGAAACAGCCGCGTGTATTTTTGAAAACCTAGCTTGGATAGAAAGAGTACTCCACTAATCACTGTACTCCTATGACATTGTCAGACTCAAGGACAGAAATGGTCTGTAAGCGGAGGTAAAGAGAGGGCCACGGAGGTCTGGTGAGCTCACGTCTTTCTAACTCCCCACACTCATTTTCTTTCATTTTTAATCCTGTAGTCTTCAACACCAACCAGCCTCCAGTCACTTGTTGGTTTTTGTGCTGCTCTCTCTGAAGCCACAAAAGGCTTTATGCAACAACAACAAGGCTGACTTAGGCCCCCGTGTGGTGTAGGAGCCTGTTTTGGCGAGATTAAAAAAACAACAACATATAGTTAAATTTGGTGGATAGATTTGTGCAAATTGGAATATCCCATATCGGATGATGCTAAATGGGGAATTTTCCAAAACAAATCAAGTTACAATGAATTATAACCAACATGTCATCAATCAATTGAATGCAAACCATTTAGTCCATTGGGTTTCATGCACAACGCAAGGAAGTGACGACAGTCCTAAACTATGTTGACATTGTCCCGTTCCTTCAAGGGGCCTCAGCTGCCTCACTTCACCTTCAATTCACTGATGTCACAGTAAGACAGCAAACAGCCTCACATTTATCCAAGACCTTTCCATCCACACAATACTTCTCAGATGGTTTGGTGACACAGGGTACGCAGTAAATCAGATGAACAGTGCATGTTGGTAACTCCCCACCCTTTGAATTAGAACAGATATTTATGGGTGGAAAGCTTGATTTTTATCCCCTCACTTTTGAACAGTATAGTTTAGAATTTCACATGCTATGCCAGCAGTCATTGGGAGTCGGCTGGACTAAAACCTGGATAGTTTTGGAAGTGAACCCGTCGTTATAATTCAAACATGGGGACATTGCATAACAGATTTTCACACCATGACAACTTCAGAGTTTTGTTTCGAATGCACACTGAATACAATTAGTTTAACAGATCCATGGCGAAGAAAGCATTATACATGTAAGAGTAAAAAAATTAAAAAACGAGTCCTTGTTTACGACATAAATTGAGATTGTAACGAATAAAGGAGGAAAAACCAGCAACGGATTGGTTGGTGTCATCTTGCTGTGCTTCATGAAACATACAGTGAGATTTGAAGAGTTAGCGGCAAATGACTTTGTGTTCTCTGTCTCATAGCGATGGCGATTTATAGAAAATGAGTGTGTCCGCTATCATCCCATCTCGCCCGCGCTCCTGTTTACTATTCACGATGCAATGAATAATTGAGTACAGTTCACAGAGTCTGTGGCAGCCACACAGAGGGCCCGACTGTTTGCAAAAGTAATGGGTTGATACCTGGGTTCCTATGTACACGTACGACCTGTATTATGGTCTCCTAACTACACAAGCCTGTACTAAGTGTGTGTAGATAATGATTTGCTGGCTTTGAAACTGTGTGATTATGGTCTGCAGACAGGAGGTGTTAGTAAATTGGTTTTGCAGGACAACAGCACGCGCATCAGGGTGTGAACACCCGACAGGACATATACACACACACACACACACATTATGCAGATAAGATCAGACAGCGCAGTCTAGCCTAGAGACACATTGTTTACCACAAGATTAACCTGGCTGAAGCTTTAGAGGGATTAGTAAGCAGTATGCATCTGTCTACGGCAACACAAACAACGTATCAACACAAAACAACACTGTATTTGTGTTGTCTGCACACCACATGGCCATACCATACACTGAGAGCCTAGATCTGATCTCTGGAGCGCGCTACGCCTCATTTTGTACACGCTCGTGTGTGCTGGGACGAGAAACAAGCAAATGGAGCAAGACAATTATCAACATCCATCACCTCAGAAACTCATTTAGCCAATTAAATCCGTTACAGGCTGACATTTAGGTGCAATCATTAAGGATTCTCTCCTTCATGCACATGCATAAAAGCACACGCACTACACTTCACGCTGGGATCAGAGCAATAATGTAGTTGTCTCATAATGTAATGACATGTCCTCGTTGAGGAGCAAATCTCATTCATCTTGATTAGGACTGCTATGTGTGTTGCATGTGCATGTTACTGAGTGTGTGTGTGTGTGTGTGTATGTGTGTGGTGGAATAGAGGACGCTGGCCTTTTCAGATCGCACTCTCCTGTTTTCATGCAACACATTCAGCAATGTGACAAATGTCACATTGCCTTCCACTCTCAGACGTCACTCACCCTTTGGAAAGGTCCTTCTCTACCTCCCTTCTCTTTGGCACGTGTCCCTCCAGTTTAAATTCCCCTCATCAATACACAATAAGCTATGCCTTTAAATAGAAAAAAAGAGTAAATGATTCTTTAAGAGATGTGCCAGATTGTGCGAACAAACAAACTAAAAATAGACTCACAAAGAAAAAAGAAGCATATTGAGTTACCAATGAGCCAAACTGAAGATTCTGAATAAATATTCAAGGTGTTTGTCGAGGAAAGTTGGTTCTTTTCAAAGATTTTTTTTGGGCTGATCTGTTAATACCTTAACTCCTCATGGGTATTTGAGGCCTTTGCCGTGTTTGGTTTATGATTCCCAGCCCGTTTTTACTGATCAGGTGGTTAATGTATTCTCCCTGTTACAATGCTGCGCTGTTAGAATCACAACATGGGCCTTCTGGATATTCATTAAGAAGGTGTCCACACACAGCATGTAATATATTATACGACAGCAAGAGGCATACATGGCAGTATGCGCTATGAGAGAGGAAACATTTAAGAGAGCAGAAAGGAAAACAGGAAATGATGGTGAAGGGAAGAAGAGATGGTGGGAGCAATACATATACACACACACACACACACACACACACACACACACACACAGACAGACACAGCATATTTAGTAGAATGGGGCGCAGCTTAACCTCTGGTGATGGTATCAGTGTGCCACTCTGTGCCTGTTGGCATTGCAAAAGTTCTTACAATTTTAAAAGCTATGTTCGGTGGAGACAGCTGAGTGTGAACTAATCCATCATGGATAACAAACATGTTTGCAAAAATACAAATAGACGCTCACATTTTTGGCTCACTGGCAATGTAGAAATATGTTTTGGATCGAAATCTACAAGTGGGCGTCAAGTATGTATGCCACAAGCGTTTGTTTTCTGATTTGTTGTTGTTCTTCTTGGGTCCCACCTTCCTGTTCTGTATCTGATGCTGCTTCTAGCATTTGATTCTCTGCCAGCTGGGTAGATCGGATATTTTTCGGTTTTCTCTGGAGCATTTAAAGCATCAAGGTGTTGTGCAGAGAGCTCATCCTTGTGTCTTCCGTAAACAAACTCTGGCTGGTGCTTCGCAGATTTCAAGCATCTCTTCAGGAGTGCACAGCTGCCAGTGCTGAAGCTGCTGGCAGGTGTTTCTGACTTTTTGACTTTACAGCTCTGAGATTCTGTTTCATTCTATAGTCGTTTCTCTTACTAACCCTCCTCTTATCCCCGTCTTCCTTTCCGTGTATATCTGTGTTTGGTCAGTGATGTTTTCACTACTCCAGGCCTTTGTCTCTTACTGTCTATCCTTCTTTCTGTATACACCTCTTCCCTGATTTTTTCTTCCTGCAAGACCTTCTGTAACAGTTGCTATAATTGTTTTTAATCCTCCTGTTTGTCTTTATTAGGTTTGTGTCTCTATCTCTTTTTCTCTCCAAGCACCTGAGGAGTAAAAACAACAGCAGCCAAAACAACAGAACTACTGGTCCTTTTCATTCCGTTTCATTTTATATTCTGTTCCTCTCATTCTACACTATTTTCTATTGTTTCTTCACAAGATACCTCATATCTTCTCCATTGAAAACTACTCCCAAGGGAAGGGCATATGGTGCTCTAACATCAAACCTATATAACATAAATGCTCAGCCTAACTGACCATACATGTCAGTGGTCCAGGGGACCGTAAAATAAACCTCTAAAGGTCAGCACAAGAAGGATGAGTGGGACTGGGAGTAATTTGTAAGTGAGGCTGGGTGCCTTGTTAGATGTATTCTATACTCAATTAGGAGGCGCCGCTGCCCAAGTGTGAAAAGAGAAAAGTTGGGGAAAAAAGGTCACAATTCCTCAAGTCCCTTTAGCGACTCTTAAAGTTAAAGTTGATGTTATTGCATTTCAGCTTATTTAAAATCTAAGGCAACTTCCACTGCAAAATCAGCTTTGGTTTCTACTAAATGAAGCTGTTGGTTTGGTAGAGAGAAATCTGACTTTGTAATTTGGTGACCCCAGTGTGATCTCTGAGCCTCTATCGTCCAATAGCTGGTGTACATCTTGCCCACATGAAAACATAGGAAGAAAAAAAAATCTTCCCCCAGTGGAGTTTCTGCTACACAAAGCAATCTCTACAAGACCCTTGCTTTCCTCTGACCTTCAACCTTTAACATGGCAGAGGTAGTGATGACCTAAGGCATTTTAAGTCCCTAGTGGATCAGTGTTTTAGGTAGAAAGACATTCTACATGCCAGCATAGATGCAAGCATAGATGCACATGTGTACTCTGTCTTAATTGTCTCTCATACACCTCATACACCTTGCAGAATTGATACAAGACAAGAATACCGAGCATGCATCTCAATAGATCCATCCAGTGTAGCTGAAGCAAACTATGCACGTAGCCTAGACTTCCTTTTCCCCACCCACGTTCTTCAGCCCTTTGTAGGAGATCATGAAGTGATTCCAGGCCAGATGGGATATGTAATCCCTCCAGCATGTTCTGGGTCTGCTCCTAGGTCTCCTATCAGTTGGACGTGCCCAGAATATCTCCACACGGAGGCGTCTGGCACCCCAATCAGATACAACCATTTTAACGGATTCCTTTTAATGCAAAGGAGCAGCAGCTCAACTCCAAGCTAATTTCAGATGATTGAGCTCCTCACCCTGTTCTGAAGGGTTATCCCCATCTGAAATCCAATTGATGGCTATATTTCTGAGGAGATACACATATGGTGTAAGCTGCATACCCTACATATGTAGCCTCCCAAGGAACGGTGTGGCTCCTTGAAGGGGAAGTGTGCTCAATTTACACACCATGTCTATTTAGAGGTCTTGGAGAGCAGTACTGCAAATGTGAAAAAGAATAATACAAAGCTCCAGTGGCTCCAGAGGGAGGTGTGGAAATTCTGATGAATTGCCTCAAGGGAATATCAGGCTACATTAGCCGCTACAAGCATACCACACCGTCTCTGAGATCGGCAGACACATTGAATTGTGGGTAGTGTAGGTGCCAGGTTTTCACAAGGAAAACTTTGCATCACAAGACTGAAAACGTTTGAGAATTACAATGCTACCTAAAACAGCTACCCAATGCTACCCAAAGCCTGTGATCATTGAGGGTTGGAACGTAATTTGTTTTGTATTTAAGATCCTTGCTTCATTCTGACTGCCACATCCTTGGTGTAAACCATTGCCTACTGACAATGCAATCTGGCGGCAACTTCCGTTTCTGAAAAGTGAAGCCAATGCAGAAGTGCCTTCAACTTGCATTCTTTCTGATAGCCATCAGGGGGCGACTCCTCTGGTTGCCAAAAGAAGTCTGATATCATAGAAGTCTATGAGAAAATGGCCCTGCTCTCACTTGATTTATTACCTCAGTAAACATTGTGAACATGAGTTTATGGTCTTAATCACTAGTTTCAAGTCTTCTTCAATACAGCATGATGTTAATTTAGTAAATTATCGTGGCATTCAGAGTAAAAGACGATAAAGGAGGGTATGCTTTAGGGCGTGGCTACCTTATGATTGACGCTACGATGGCATTGTACGGTCTAGTTTTCGTCTTTAAAGCGACAGTATATGGCTAGTATCTTCAGTAATAGGCAACTCACACCAAAACAATCTAGATTGATACACAGCACTACAGGTAAGAGGAAAATATGTATTTTTGATTTTCCAGTGAACTGACCCTTTTAGCCTTTCACAGTGTGTTTTCAGTTCATGAAATTGAATTGCAACATTTTTGGTCGCCTAAAATTGTCGTAATCAGCGCTGGATGGCTCGGAGCAAAAGCCCAATGTAATCTTTTGGTATCCTGTCATTTCTGCTTTTTCTTTAGATATGTGTTGGTTTGCTTGGTGGATTTTGTTCTAGTACTACTCCTACATATGGAAGCCCATTCCCGCCAGCAAAAAAAAATAAAAATAAGATCACCAAAAAAAAAAAAAAATTAATTCACAAAAAAATAAAAAAAAATAAAATGAATTCACAAAAAAAATTATGTATATATATTTTTTTTTACTTTTTCTCTGTCAGCAAAAAAAAAAAAAAAAAAAGATGTTTCCAGTTGCTGTTTATTGGTCGCCACCTCAGCCACATTGGTTTCTTTCTTTATACTCCAGAGCTGCTTCTTGCTTAACATTCTATTCAAGGGTGCGTTTGCTCAGTACAATCCATGTGAAACATCATCTGTATTTCATGTGTTGTAAAGCCACGTTTTAAAGAAGTCTTCAATGTACTCACAATCCATTCATATGTCATAGCTGCTTCTATGACTGTTGTGTTAAAGTATCTCATAATTTCGACTTTCTATAGCAACTGGAAAAATCTGGTCAGTGTTATGGTTTCTATGGAAGCCCATTCCCGGCAGCAAAAGAAAAAAAAAAAAAGTAACTTAAAAAAAAAAAAAAAAAATGTAATTCACAAAAAAAAGAAAAAATATATAATTAATTCACAAAAAAAAAAAATTAATTCACAAAAAAAAAAAAAAAAAAAATATATATATATTTTTTGTTTTGTTTTTCTCTGTCAGCAAAAAAGAAAAAAAAAAAGATGTTTCCAGTTGCTGTTTATTGGTCGCCACCTCAGCCACATTGGTTTCTTTCTTTATACTCCAGAGCTGCTTCTTGCTTAACATTCTATTCAAGGGTGCGTTTGCTCAGTACAATCCATGTGAAACATCATCTGTATTTCATGTGTTGTAAAGCCACGTTTTAAAGAAGTCTTCAATGTACTCACAATCCATTCATATGTCATAGCTGCTTCTATGACTGTTGTGTTAAAGTATCTCATAATTTCGACTTTCTATAGCAACTGGAAAAATCTGGTCAGTGTTATGGTTACAGATGGATGCACCAAAAGTTTTTTTTTTTTTTTGCTGGTGGAAAAAAAAGTAAAATAAAAAAATATATATATATTAGAATTATTATTATTTATTTTGTGGGTGGATTTTTAAAAAAATTTTTTTTTGTGAATTACATTTTTTTTTTTTTTTTTTTTTTAGGGATCTTATTTTATTATTCTTTTTTTTTTAGTGATCTTTTTTTTTTTTTTTGCTGGCGGGAATGGGCTTCCAAAGGTTACAGATGGATGCACCAACATTTTTTTTTTTTTTTTTTGCTGGTGGAAAAAAAGTAAAATAAAAAAAATAAAAATTATTAGAATTATTATTATTTATTTTGTGGGTGGATTCTTTTTTTTTTTTTTTTTTTTTTTGTGAATTACATTTTTTTTTTTTTTTTAAGTTACTATTTTTTTTTGCTGGTGGGAATGGGCTTCCATACCTACAGTATGTCTTTTGAATGCAAGTTTTTGGTTTTGGATTTTGGTTTCACTTTGTGTCGCTGTTTCTTCCATTCTGTCTCTGTGGCTGTGATTTATTCCTGTCTTGCCTCTAACACAGATAGAAATGCCTCCTCCTACTGTAACCTTCAATCGGAGGATGAAACTGTCAGCCCATGTACTTGCATGCGTCTGTCTGTAGCACACACTAAATAACTGACCGGAGATTGTGTCAGTCATGTTTCAGGCCTGTCTGGTTGTATTTGCCACGGCTCTAGTTTATGTTTGTAGCTGTGCTTGCATGTATTCATGTATATGTTCATGTGAGTCAGACACTGAATGACCACAGAATGAGTCATAGTGACATTCTGAAATCAAAACACACTGCAATTCAAACATTCTGAGAAATAGACAGGATATTTGGGAACACATTGCTATACTGGGTACACACACACTCTAATGCTTACGGTAAGACAGGAATCCATTATCAATATGGAGTAGACCAGAGAGTGAGTGATGTGGTATGAGTGTGTGGGGTGCTAATGTGAATGGATGCCTCTCATATACTGCATGCAGCTACCAGCCAACTGAAGTGATGACTTTGTGCATCCACGCTGAGCGGAGGACTTCCTGTGATCAACTTGGTTACGGTGTGATGAATGCGAGTCAGTACGACTTCATTTTGGGAAGGCGGGGGGTGCTTGAAGCCTCCGTGGCAGCCGTCAGGATATGGTGACTTTGTTCTTGATTTAGTTGAGAACAACTTCAAAACTGACAGACTGGGTGCAGGTTCTCATTTTGTTTCAACTGTATGGACTCATACTTTATTATGTCACGTCAGGAATATTAAAGAGTCACTTTATTTTACAGTGTCTTTCATTAGAACAATGGTTCAGGTAAAAGCGTGACTGCTTAGCTGTGTAGAACGTTTGAGCTGCTGTCATTCTGCGAATTAAATGACCACGGAGCAACTGTCAGCCTCTTAGCCAATAACTTTTTAGCACTGTCGCTTAGTTGCTCACAAAGCATGATGGGATGTTGCTGCCAAGCTAGAGGTGCTTGGGATTTTCAGAAAGAAGGTTGAGCACAGTTTTAATTCAATATTTATCAACAAAGCAGTGCAATGGTTAAGTCTTGATAAAAAGATAACTTGTGTGTGCTGTTTTTAGTCAACTTACCAGAAGAATTAAGTTTTAGTCTTTACTGAGAAAATAACTATTTTTGTTGCGATTGCCTTGTTTTATTAGCTGCTGGGTGCAAACAGTCTTCTGCCATTTGCATCAAAAGACACTCCACTGGGGCTCTTATGAGTTACAAGCAAATTTGCAAAGGCACCTCAGCAGTGAGGGAGAGAATTAGTCATTCATTTCAGTTTCACACAAACATCTGCCCGAGCCAATTTATATAATCTGTCTCTCCTTGAAGTTTCCCCCATGCATCCCCAGCATTATATGAACCATAAACTGCAAGGTCATGCGTTATGAAGGAGGGGGGTCTGATTTGGTATCATCAAGCGATATTTCCACTCCATGCGCTGGCTTTCACTGCTGCTTCACGCGCTCATGGATCATCAGATAAGGTAGCACTATGACAGGAAAGCTATTGTCTGGCAGTGCCACCAATCCACAGCTCACACTGGCACACACACACTGTACGCGCGCACACACACACACACACAAAGATACACAGATATATAAGAATTCACATTTACGATGCAGATAAACTAACACAGAAAGACAGACACGCAATGCTATGGAATATAAGTATTACAACTCTTTGTCTATTTCTCTTAGTTTTCTATATAATGTACATATAAGTGTAGTGGCTATGGCTCAGGAGGTAGAGCGGGTCGTAAATTAATCCCATGGTTCGATCACCGGCTTCTCCTTTCCACATGCTGAAGTGTCCTTGAGCACGACACTGAACCCCACATTTCAATTATTATTATGCTCTCCTCAAAGCCACCAGACTCAAGTCAGACAACAGTCATTTTACCTCACATTGAAACACTTCATTCAAACTCGAATCAGAAAAAACTCATCTAAACTGTCTTTGTTGGTCTTTCCACTGTTCAACAATCACCACCTCTGGTTTGATAGTTTGAAGGAGAGACTGAATAAGCAACAGATGGAAAAAAAACACAGTAACATTTTCATTGTTTAGGGATGTTTAACGTGTTTGTGAAGTCAAAAGTTACACACCAAAACAACAAAAACAGAAAGACATACTTGTCTACTAGAAAGGAGTTTATTACCTATTTTTTACTTTTGTGAGAAAAGCGTATCAGAGAGTTGTTGTCAAATGGCAACTTGCAGGTAACCAGAGAAACATGACTTTTACATGTGTGACATCTGAAACTCATCGAATCACAGTTGAGAGTCTGCGTGAAAGTGTGAAAAGTAGAACTTCTTAAATGCGCTGCCCTCAAAGGTGGCTTGAAGATTTGAAATCTACCTCCACTTCTTAGTGCTCGAGGGTACACCACATGATCAGGGATCCAGTAGGCCATTGTGAAAATGAAGAGTCTTGTTTTCACCAGTGTTCATTTTAAGGCAGTCTGAAAGCATCCACAGGAAACTCTTCAGCACAGAACCTCTCAGAGAGACATGACCTTGAGGTTTGCCTGAAAATGATTTTTTTCCCAGTCGCTTTTAGGGTGGGGGGCCTTTGAAGTCGGGATTGTTCTGGCTAAAACGTACTTCGTGTCTTTTGTACATTATGATACCAGGGCTGATGGCTCCAGGAAATGTCTGGTCCCAAATGGAATTCTCTATTGAATTCAATTTATGTGTGTCTCACTGTGCTCTGGGGACCTCTAGCTTCATAGCATAAAGTGAAAGAGATATATAGTACGGATGATTTATCCTGATTTTGCTGCAGGTTGGGGCCCAGAATCAAAACGAATAGAACGAAAAGATTGCCCGGTGCCCAAATAAGCACGCTCTTAAAAAGAATTGTCGAGGGACCATTTCAGTTTTTGCTTATTTTAGTACATCAAAAAGTAGACACAAGATCTGATTATGTCACAAAAGTACTGCAAAATAAAGGATGTGGGAAATGAGCTTCAGTCACACATGCACATGTTCAAAGTCAACACATTCTTGATGCCAATGTGAACATCTGCTGCAGGAGGTTAACAGCAGGGATTCATGCTGGTAGTTGATAAATAAAATGTCAGGAAAGCCGCAGATGCCTTTGAAACACCAAAACTGCCTTTATTGTGTTGAAAACTTCTAAATGCAGGTAAAGTAGCTTGTTAGCAGTCTTTATATAACTCTCTGCTTCTCTGAAAAATGAACACTAACATTCTAAGTCTTTCGCAGGAAAAACAAATAAGAATCAGCAAACATTATAGAACTGCCGCCCCAAATAGTGCTGGGTCCTTTATCTGAAAACGAAAAGCCTGTTCTGCTTAATTCCGTGAACTGTTTTGTGTAATCGATTCCAAGGCGCTCTGTGAGGAAGGAGAGGGAGAGAGAGAGAGAGATTCAGGGAAAGAGGCAGATATTAGATTGAGAGTGGTTTGATTTGATATTCCTTTTGAAATAATAATACTTCATCCTAAAACATACAGCTGTAAGCAGCAAAATCTTAAGGTAAAATTGAAAGCTATGTGCTCTGACTGCTCTCAGATATATTTCCATTTTTTCGACATATTGTCTTTGTATGGAATTGGCCTACTGATTAAGTAGGTCATTAATTCACTGCTTGTCTCATGAATTAAAGAGTCAGTACTGGTTTTTTGAGTCGTACAGTGAACCTCGTGTTCTGTATGCTGCTAGCCTAGCGCCTCCGCCAGTCTATGCCATCAAGACAACATGTAAGCTGTAATTACTCTATGTGTCCTCACCTCTGCATTTAGTCATTTTTTTTGACGTGTGATGAATTAAAAGCTTGGTTCAGCTAATGAATTTCATGTAACCTTGATTTGCATAAAAGCACAATTACACAAGCAACGGTCAAACTACTTTGCATGTAAGTACATGATTGGATATGCACTGACTGTCCGCCTGATGTCAATGAGTGACTGGATCACCACAGTTGATGAATGTTAGCCCACAGCTTTAAGTCTATAGTGCCACAAAAAAGACACGATTGAGCATTTTGTGTAATTACCCGACGATCTTGTCCAGAATGCTCTCTTCAGGGAGAGTCTATCTTTTAGCGACACTTGCTAAAGGCTAGTTGGACAGATTGTGAGGCTTTCTCTTAATTAAAGGGCAGTCTAACCGTGCTGTCACCCTGTCAACGTGATAGAAGGAAAAAAGGTGAGAATGTCTCACAACAGCTCTGTCAAAGATATACCCTAACAGGCATGGAATTAGCAAGTTTTTGTTTCATGTCTCCTGGGTTTAATTTGACTTTGTGCATTATTTCGATCACAGCTCAATGTCGATACATACCTAACTGAGGAATGCACTTCATACACTTCCCCGCTTTTCTCTTTTTTTCCTTCCTTTCCTTTTCTTGGAAATTACCAAATGATGAACTTTAGCAGATTTACATGCATTGTCAGAAAAAGATCACAGAAAGTGGCCGTTTGAGGCTGTCAAGCCAGTTACATAAATCAATGATCATATCTTAAAGATCGATCTGGCATTAGTCAATGTTGAGCACTCTAAAGGAATATGACTACAGCCACAAAGATTTGTTCTGTCCTAGTATGAAACGATTCAATGTGATACTTTAATACTTACTTTCTTCATTGTCCCCTCAGAGAGGGTTGATGTACTTGCAGTGGCAATGCATTAAAGACTTAAGCAACCCATACATGAAAGACATCAGCACTTGATTTGGCTACAATGAGTCGGCCTGCTTACTCAACCAACTCTTTGTCAACTTATGTATGTAATGACAAACTGAACCGAGCGCTGACTACAATGGAGCATGTGGTCTCACGACGGTAGGAGGAGAGCTAGTTAGCTGTTAGCAGCCGGTGGGAGTCCTACTGTGTGTTTGGCTAGCCGAGCTAACAGCTAACTGAACTAAACACACAGCAGGACTGACAGATTCTGTCGAGAGGAAGCATTAAAGAATGAACTGCAGCTTAGCTGGACAGAGCCACTGCAGACCGCTGCATAGATTCCATTGAGAGCACACACTATTAGTGAGAAACGCATCTAATACACTCGCGGTCTAGACAGGGGGCAATTGTGGTTTGTATTCAGTGAATCAAAGATTACAGCAGTGGTCGTTGCAGACACACCTGGCGGAGATCTGAAATCTACTGAGTGCACTTATCTTCGTTTTACAGCCTGTAACTTCAGTGTTTTGATTCACTCCCATGGCTCTCATCACAGCTTTCTGCAAAAACAAGTTTTGATAAATCCAGTGTTACAACACCTAAACAGCAGAGAAACGTAATTTGCAACGAGCTGGCGAGTACAGTGGAACAGTTAGCAGCTTGAGGGCTGACATGTCCCTCAGGAGCCGGTAGAGACTGAAACAGTGCTAAAAAGGAGGATGAGTTATGACTTACAGTCATCAGGTGGACAAAATGACTGCTCCAAATAAATGGTTATGTCACTCCATATCTGCTGTATAGGCAACATGTTCACCTTATCAACTTTATAAGGTGCTAAGTCAATTTTATATTGGCCAAAAATCAATTATTGGAGTTTTTTTTGTACATTCCCATACATGGGCACACACACACACAAGCACTTAACATATTAAAGCACTGAAGATGCATTTGAGCAAGAATCACGATGCATTAAAGAAAGTCGTTCATGTAAGAACTATGAAGCTACTGCTCAATCATTTGTCTGACAATACCACAGAAATTATAATTGCTACAGAGACTTGGCATTACACACAATAGAGAGCTCTGGGTGGAAGCAATTTTACAGTTGCATGCTATTAATTAATTAGACACTGCTCTCAACAAGAAGGAGAGGGAGACTTACAAAGGCAGGGGCAGTGAGTTTCAATTTATTTTAAACAAAATGCCACTGATAGCCTTTGTGACTGGAGGGTGAATCCTCTCTCCAGAACAGTGAAGAGTGAATCAAAGCTGTTGTCCCTTTATAATGCAGCGAGATTCATTTATCCAGGAAATTAATCTTAATTTTCCTCCTCAAGCGTCCTCTGTACAGCGACACACTTTATATTCATATCATCACCTCGGGGAGTTTTCCAGAACAACAACTCGTTACTGAGCGGCCTCTCTGGAGCGGTACGAGGCTATGTGCCTCGCTCCTTGAGTGCATCCACCCATCTAACCTTTAGGCTACACCTGCAGGTTAAACAATACCAACTGGGTGGGTGTCATTATAATTAAGGAAAGGTTTTAAAAGGAACAATTGAAAAAAAACGTCGACAAATCTGAAATCTCACGTAACATTTTATTAGCGGGAGTCACTGTGTCTCTTGCTGTCCATCGACATATTAACCCCACATAACTGAGATTCTGTCCTGCAGTGCAAGACCAGTCATCTCCAGTCTCTCTCAGACAACAGTTTTTTTTGTTGATTTCAACTCTTGTTTATAAAAGAATTATGCAACTTCAAAGACTTGGACTTGAAAGACGGTTTGAGGCTTTGAGGCTTAATATGTAGCCTGTCTTGGAATTTTTTTTGGCCTCACTCTTAAAGGAGCTGTATTTAACATTCTGAACATTAATAGCAGCAAACAAATATTTGCTATGTCAAGACATGGTGGAGTAATGAGCAGATAATTAAGTCGCTCTCCCTCTGCGCTGTTATCAAAGCTTGCTTTGACAAAGCCGCGCTGGCCGCGTGTGCTTTTTGGTGCACGTTCGTGCACATTAGCATGCCCCACTGGCTAGCTCAAGGCTGCCACTCTGCACTGCACTCATACAGCGGTTAAGGCTGATAATTCCGTCCCGACCGACCGACAGCGTCGTCATGGATGGGTACCACCCACCCTCTGGTCCCCCCCCACAGGTGAACACTGTTAGCTCTGTCAGATGTACTTTGCTATATTAATGTGGTTCCTTCAGGACCAGGAGCGAATAGATGATGACAAAGTGGGGCTGCTGCTGTCACAATTATTTAAGTTTACCACGTTTGAGACAATTTTGTTATACATGCCATCGGTTTTTAGTGTGCTTATTGGTGCTCCATGAGACAAAATCTACAACAAAACGTATCTTTTTTACGAGATTTTTACTGACACAAATAAACACATAAAGAAAGCCTCCTGAGGATTTTATGTTACGGCCCCCATGTAATGTTCATGGCTCTTAAGTCACTGTGATGTCAATGGACTTCAATCTTTTTTTAGGCCACAGTTAGTTTCTGGGGTAAGTTGGCGTGGCCATTTGTCAAGGTGAGTTACCAGAGTGGGTTGCAAGGGCCCAGAGTCACATTTTGATCGACAGGGATGGACATTTGCAGCGCATTCTTCTGTGACAGTTCAGTGCTCTTTGGGATGCTGCCTCCAAGCATATGTCCAGGTAGGCAAAGGGGGACAGAAGGAATGACATGGAATATACAATCTGACCAAAACAAGGAGTGCACTCGCTCCCCAGAGGGACAAGCACCGTAAACTTGTTCCCTACGCAGGATAACGACGTAATGAACTCCGACATACGCGACCTGGCATAACATGAAACTTAACGTTACCAACGGCTCGTGTGTACTTCAGAGAGACACTGGAAAGAAAATATTTAACAACCAGCCAAGTGAAGAGAAGTCATCCAGACAGAGCGATCCTCACTATCTTCCTTGTTTATTTCTTTCTGAGTCATAGTAGAAAGGAATGAGACTGAAGCTCCGATAAAGACTACAACGCTTCATTGCTTCATTAGACGATGAATAACATCTATTGTTTTGGTACTGTAAATGCAGATCTAGTCATTGTTGATAATAAGAGCACACTTCTGGGTGTACGGACGTGTCTAATGGTGTTTTTTTAGTCAATGACATTTCCTGAATTAGGTGCTATCATTGCGTCTTAATAATAGCCCTTTTTTACAATATTAACAGAGTATGCTAGATGAGAGAACAGGAGCGCTAGTTTACACAAACACTGAGATGTCAGTTGCTTTTTGGGAGTTTCCGATCCTCGATGGCTATTGACTTTTTATTTATATTTTATTCACAAGTTAATTTGACAGGGACCAGGTATAATAAACATACATTTCAATGATTGAAATCTGATGCATTATAAAGCCCCCATGGAGGAGACGCATTAGTGTGCTTGGTATCATTGTACTGAGTAATACATTTTTACATCTTTTAGTTCCCTTCAAGACACTTTTATAGAGTGCTAGAAACAACTCCAAACGAGTTACTTTTGAAAGTAGTGAGCAATTTAAAATGTTGCCATCTTTTTTGCTGAGGTTTCATACTACTTCCAGACTTTATAATGGGACACATTGGAATCCGCTGGAAGTGGGTTATGTCATGGATGACATCACTGACATCACGGTATCATTTTTAATCATTGTGAATGCACTACGTACCCTAAACTCCATCTGAAATGACATTGTGGTTTGGAATTGGGGCACAGCTTCTTTATCGCTCTCTCTTTCTCCGTCTCTCTCCACGGTGCTGAAATATTCAAACCGTCTCTCTCCACAGTGCTAAAACATTCAAATGCTGTCTCTCGTCGTAGTGTCTAAACATTCAAACTTTTCTTTCTCTATCTTTCTCTATCTTTCTCTATCTTTCTCTATCTTTCTCTATCTTTCTCTATCTTTCTCTATCTGTATGTGTCTGTGGGGAGATGCATGCGCATAACGACATACATATATAATTAGAAACTTAATTAACAATTAAAAATGTAATTCATGTTAAATTAAAATATCTTTCAGATGAGCTATACAATTATATCGTGGATTTCACTGCATTTATATTACAGAATAGAAATACTTTTTCGCTTTTGTAGCCAGGATCTGTGCTTTCCACTCACCCACACACCATTAGGCAAGTTTGCCTTCTCTCTTCAAACGTTTCTTCCCCTGTTTGGGGCCTTTGGAAGGAGCTGAAGTTTTTTTCCTCAGAGTCTCACGCACATCAAAGAAGTCAGGTTACACACAAGATAGAAGGCGAGAGAGAGAGAGAGAGAGTGAAAGAGAGAGCACAGAGAAAGAGAGGAAGAGAGAGAACGTACTGCCGATCTCATCAGTTGGATGTATTTCTGTTCCCACATTCGCTCACATGCTGAGGAACGGCACACAGCCTCCTCCACCATCCACTCCTCCACTGTTACACAGCCACACACACACACACACACACACACACACACACACACACACACACACACACACACACACACACACACACACAGACATAGACATTTACACATGTACCAAAATTTCCAACGGCTGTAGTGTGGAAATAAAGTAGAGTATAGCAGAGAGTCAACATGTCCAACTGTCTTCAGTGATTTAGGACAAACAAGTAACAAGAATCAACAAAGCTGCTTACTCACTTGTGTTTATTTGTCATTTGTTTTCACACCTCCGTTAACATTTCTCTTTTCACCTCCCATCTACCCATCTCCCTATCTTCCTCTCCTATCTTTGGTCCATTCTTCTCTTCATCTTAGTTTGTTTTCTGTCTTTATCTAGAGCCAGTTGCAGCACCCTCTTTCTCAGCTCTCTATTATCCCATCATGCACTCTGTCTATCCTTCTTTGCCTTGTCTTTCGCACTGTGTCCGTCTCCTCATTATCTTTTCTCCTTCTCCATCAACCCATGATGCTGAAGTTCAGCCCACTGCACCAATTTGCCCTGACAGTGAATTGTGTCGAAAATAATTCCCATATAGCTGAGCTGCCCGTCCTGGGCTGGGGTTCAGACAGGACAGGATGGGAAGGGCCGTCAGCCTAGGAATTGTGCGAGCAGGGAAAACACAGAGCCAGTAAAGGACACAGCAAAACTAATAACACTTCCGGCTCCTGGTACAGAACAGGAACAACATATAGAGGTACTGATTGAACATAAGTACGCTTGCTTCATTTATCAACTGTGTACAGGAAGAAATTACGTCGCTGTCGGGCGGAAACCTCCAATCTCCATATTTTGTCATGTCAGTTCTTCTCATAAATCAATGTTATTGGTCACCCTTTATGTCTATCCATGGGTTTTATAAATATCTAACCAATGGAAAGTATTAAAGGAACTTTTGAATAAGGCTGCATTCACACCAGATCAGGCGTTGCTGCTAAAACACCGGACTCCCCATTCATTTGAATGTGGGTAGAGCATTTAAGACTGCAGCGGTGGGGGCTACAGGGATGCCAAAAAAACAACTAAATAACGCATTAAGTAGGCTTAAGGCTTAAGTAGGAACAGAATCAACTTTGGGAGGACACAACATTACGTTTTGCTGTGGTGGCCAATCACATAACCAGCAATCAACGGAACATTTAAGTCAAGTGAGTAAATCAAATGAGTGACTTCTGACTGCAATGCAGGGCTAAAGAGCAACACGTTGTTTGAATAAGTCGAGCGTTTTCTTTACTTAAATTATAAAAGAGCTATAACTTTGTGATTCTGTTTAGGCCAGCAGAGAAGGCCTTGCTGGCCCTGACGGCCCACCACTGCCTGATGCAGACCTACTGCCTTCTAATCAATGTTGGACAAAACATGCATCTCAAGAAAAGGAGCGGTTTTAAGACATTCAAGGTTTCCACCCAATACTTTCTGGTAATTAGAAATGACTACAAAATGCAAAATGACTTAATGTCTGCTTTGCATTCATTGCTTCTGCTTTCATTTAGTCTTTTACAAAAATACATACAGTGCAAGACTCCCTTTTTGTTATAATTATAACACTGAGCGATGAATGAATTGAATTCCATGTTACTCTAGCTGTTTCCTGCAAATGTAAGAACAATGCACTCCACGACTAGCATCTTATCTCTTTTCCAACACAAGCACATTACGAATATGCAAAACTAATTTATATAATCCGCTAATCTCCCCGAGGCAGTGTTCTCATCGCACAACACACACACTCAAATACAAAAACAGAGGCTCACAAGCATGAACACACACAGCAACGGAATTGATTCACCTGACAATCCCACGTGCATTTCCCCAAATTCACGTACTTGCGCGAGCAGGCGCACACACGCACACACGCACACACACACACAAACACTCACGCACAAGACTGGTTTCTGGGGTGTTCTGAGCTACCGTGTTGTCTGGCTGACACAGATCCAACTGTACTTGGGTGTTGGATGCTGAGTGTGTCTGGTTGTAGCCAAGACGGCTTTGGGGCTAAATCTAATTCCTGCACATTCAATAGCAATCTGATTAGAGCTCTAAATGGCTTTTCCGCTGAACCTCTTAGCGCTCTCACAGTTTCTCTCTCCCCCCCCCAACAGCCTATCTCAGTACTTTTCACCATCTCTCTTTCTCTCTGTGTCTCCCTCACCCGCCTTCTATCTTTATAATTACCGTTCGCCTCTCTATCTCTCTCTCTTTCTTTTCTGATCCCTCTAACTCTTTTACTTCTGCTATGCTGTCTCTAATACTGCTGCGCTTCTCACTTCCTTTTTTTTCCCTTCAAAATCTTTCAATTTCTTACCCTTGTCACTTCATCTCGCTCACGCTGCCTTTTCGCCCCTCACTCCATTTCTTTCTTTCTCATATTTTCTGTGTTGAGTGTATCTGGGTTTTCTCCATTCTTTTTTCCTTACCCACCCCATTAGCCCATTAGAAGCTGCAGCAAGACGCACATTATTCTGGTCACAGGGGACAGCATATCACTTTCACTATAGCCAGAGAGAATGGCATGTACTCAAGGCACAGGGCCCGGCACGCCTTGTTAGGTGTGTCTCAAGCTTGAGCGATTAGCAATTACACTGTCTGGCCAAACTTCTTGATGGAGTCAGCACTCTTGACCAATCAGATATCCGGATTAAGCTGATTTCCACCGAACCCAGAGTGACTAAGCGTTTGGTGGTGGCTCTTACTATGATCTAAAGTGAAAGTGTAAGCCTACAGCCAAGATTATACCGGTTCAATTTGCTGTTTTTAACTAAACAACATGCATTGTCTGAAGAAATGTAGAGCACAATCTTGCCACCCTTAATCTAATTCTCAGAAGCACTGGTGCAAAACCACAGTATGCAAAGGTGAGGTGCACAATGTTTTTATGTGCCTGTCTGATACCATCAAACACCACATCTGTATTAAGTTCATTAAAGTGCCTCCTGCATGAAGTGTACAACATTCCTCATCTCATAATTACAGAAGGTAGCAATGGAGGTAGTAGAATGGTCAAAGAGAGGTCAACTGAATGAGTCATATTCCTGATAATGTGATACCTTGGTGATCACTATTGGGAAGGTTTCTTTTCGCAAGTCGCCCTCCAGCAAGGTCAGGGTCAGGGCTCCAGGTATTCTAGAGTGCTAAAGCAGTAGAGCTGTATCTTGTAGACAACTGTAAGAGTTCATGTCCATGCTCAAGAACATCGAAACAGTGCTGTTCTACACATAATCACTGGAAGAGTCGCTTTTTATTGGCTTGAGCCATTGTTTGTCTATGTTGCGATGTCGGCAAACCTCTTGGCAGCGTTAAATTGGCAGTAGTTCTCAGTTAAGACCCTGGGCTGAGACATCGGTTCTGGGGACTTCTTGAGAGGCTGCCCACTGAGAAGCTCCCCCGAGAACTACATACCTTCAAGGGCTTATTTTCCTGTTAGCCGGAGGCGCTCACATGAATCACCAGCTGTGAGATTGGCAAACAACTAGTTTGCTATGTTTCACAAGCTCTCTTAGCTTTTTTTTAGTAATACATGAATATAAAAAACAACTCTGTTACATGTCACAATCAAAAAAACTCAAGCAAAATAGCCCTCACAGAAGTACCTTTTACAATTTTAGTTTATATTAGCTATTGTTCTTTGGCTCAGGGGGTGTGCTTTGTGCTACTGGGTTATCTCGTGGAGCAGCGGCTCTCAGTCGTTCATTAGCTCAGTGGGTGTGTGCTCATAAACAGGTTCACTTTTGGACTTCAGTGTCATTCAATTTGCCTGTTTTTACTTACATATATTTTGTTACGTTCAGTTGTGTGTGTTTTGTCGTTTACACGGTAAACTGTTTTCTTTTTTACAAATGTCAGTAGCCGGTGCTGCATTGGCTCATGTGTTCAACCAATCGTCGTCCACTTACCTCACTCACGGTTCCTCTTGTGCTGGGAGAGTACATATACTCTGTTCCTAGTTCTCGCAGTGCAGACACAATAAAAAGGGGGATCTATTGAGAACCATTAAATGGTTCCTTCCAATCCAAAAACGCCTATTGAGCATTAATGTGTAAAAGCAATGTACGTGCGAATGTGTGCCATACACTTTGATCTATTTTTCTGCTCAACTATACAATGTGTGTGATGTGTGTTTGAACATTGCTATGGAGCGTTTTTGGTAATGTTTTCCCTTGTTATCTCAGATTGTGGATCAAAGAGAACTCTGATCACAAGCAGAAGAGGGTGGCCAGGCTGCGATAATCTCCATCCCTCTTCATCCCTGACTTTAAACATCCTCAGCCTGCTGCCCTCTATGGCCAGCTCAGCCTTGCTTAGCATTATTCTACCACCACACAAGGACACACACACACACCAAACCTACTTTCATCCTTGCCCAATGCCCACCCATCCTTCTTCCTCCGTAACCTAAAGCTCTTCTGCACCCATGTAGCCCTTCGGCTCTCTGGCCTGTTACCAGAGCTGCAAAGTGATGGATTTGTTTTCATCAGACCTTGTGACCTCGCTTCTGGCCATGCACTGGCTACACTGCCCGGACTTGAATGACATGTAGCCCTCCGCCCCCACCTCCAGCTCGTCTCTCTGCAAGGACTGTAGATGACCTTTAAACTCTCAATCACCGCCGGCATATTTACTCTGCTGATACAACACATTGGCAGAGCGGGAGGGTAGAAAGGAAGAGAAGGTGGCAATGTTAGAGGCGAGGGTTTATAAGCCAGGGCCAGTTCATGCTGTACCCATTGATCACTGTCAGCTGTTTGCTGAGATGATAGAATCAGACAGCTGAGCATCAACTGAAAAAAAACAAGATAGGTTCATTAGCAACAATTCTGCATTCACAGGATCTTCATTATTTGCTTTTATGTAGTTAGCTTGTTGTCAGTTGATATATCTAAGGAGCCCTGTTGTGTGTTCGTCTGGCTTATAGACTTTAGATAAGAAGGGGACGTAGCCATTGTAACATCACCCATTGGTTTAGGGACTGGTTAGGGACACTGTGAAAGGGGGTAAGACAATAACACAAACAACTCACCGACCAGACAACGCTATGGTAGCAACCTGTCAATCACAAGGTATATAGCCATGTCCTGAGGCATTCCCTGTTTTATTGTCTATTTTACTCTAAATGGGACCATCATTTACTAACTGAATACTATGTATTTAAAAGGCTTGAAACTAGCGATTGAGACCATAAACTCATATTTACAATGTTTACTGATGTAATAAATCAAGTGGGAAGGAGGGTTATATTCTCATAGAAAATTTCTGCCGCAAAGAAACAAGGGAATCATGGCTGAAATTGGCTACAGTTTCTATTGTCTGGTTGCTTAAGAGAATTTTGCTGATTTTACACATTAAATCAGTTTACTCATCATGGTTCGTAGTACTCAGCATGTGAAAATGTTGTATCATGTAGTTTTTTGCGGCTCTAGAGGGAGATGTATCAAGTCTGAGAGAATATCACCAGGGTTGTCTGGGCAAATTACAAATTAACAAAATAAATTGTGACGAACTTGGGGATGTGAAGTTTGAAAGATGTGGCCTTTAACCATCTAACAAAAAGATACTTTTAAGTTGCATTATGAGAAGTGTAGGACCCAGTGTTTTTGGACACTGACCCACACTAGAGACAAATAGTCTGGATATCCCAGGATCTGTTCTATCAACCACTCTTCTTCAATCTGTCTCTCAGGGCTCCCTCGAGTTAAAGGAAGTACAAAATGCTTGCTGCAATACTATCTGATACTGTAGTTATTTCAAATTATCATCAAGCTGTTTGAGAGTTATTTCATTACTAACACAGAGCATCTCAACTAAAAACAGTGGGTGCAAATTTGTACCGTGTATAGCTAGATTTTCTCTTTTTTCAACATCGCGTCAGGGTGTCAAAATCGTAGGACTCAAAGAAAAAGGTGAAATAGTGTGAAACTTCAGTGGTCAAACATGGGACAGAGTACTTCTCAGACTTTTACCCTACACAGTGTGTCTACCAATACCAGGCATGCAAATTCTACAGCACCACTACTGCCCCCTGCGGCGAACACAAGATACGTGCCTCATCATGACAAGCTCTTAGACCCTTGCAATTGTTCTGCCATCACTTGAGCTGTCTCTCGGTCTCATACCGTCTCTCACTCTCTCTCCTCTCTGTCTCGCACCGTTTCTTTGTCTCGCTTTCTTGCTCCGTGCTTCTGCGCCACTCTAGTCCTCATCCCCCTGTGCTATATTGGTCCAGACAAGCCAATGCAAAGATGGCCCAAACAAATGTTAGGGAGGAATGTGTGTGTGTGTGGGAGGAGGAATGGAGCCTTTTTCAATTCCATTCCCTCTAGGTCTGCTCATATAGCAAAATACCAGAGCTAGAAATGTCAGACACACTCACTGCGCTCGCTCTCTCTCTCTGGCTTTCTTTCTGTCTGTGTGTGTGTGTTCGTGTGTGTGTTTGTCTGTGTTTGTCTCTCTGCAAAGGCACATTCCCCCACGCATTGCTTTCCAACTCCCGGTCTCCCGCTGTCCTCGGTTTTGACATGCACCAAGCTTGTTTAGGCCAATGATAAGGAGCCTTGTCGTTGACGTGTGGTCAAAGTGTTTCTTTGTGGAAGTTAGAGGTGGCGGTTTTGACAGCAGATAAGGTGGAAGGTGGGTGTCTGAATTCTAATGTATGCCAAAGGAGTCAGCAGCTCCTTTCATCTATGGAGAGCAGAGATGAAGCACAGAAGGTGAGCTAAAGGCGTCTGGAACAACACAGGGCAAGAACTTCAGATGGTGCTGTTTATTTCTACACGTCTTTCAACTGCATTTTGACAACTTTGCACCTTATGCATATTTCAGTCACAGCAAACACAAGGTAGAGATAGAAAAATAGCCTTACTTTAATCAAGTAATGAACGTCTTTGACATACTTCCCAAACTTGATGCGTACTCAGTTTTAATGGAGTGTAACCATAGCGTCAAAGCAGAAGTTGTACGGGGTAACACGAGGTTTCCTTAACTACACAACGTTTGCATTGTGGACTATTTGCAACCAATGAAAAGAAGCCTTACCAAGAAAAAAACGGGTAATAAGAGGAAACAACAACAACATATTTGTCTGTATTAATAGTTTTTAATACATTTTTTGTGACAATTGCAAGTGACAAAACATTCTTTTTTTTAAAGATTTTCCCAGAGACCCTCCAAAATGTTTCTTGTCATGGGGCCTCAAGTGTCGATCAAGGGGTCTTGGACCCTCAAGGAGCCCCTGTATTTCACATACTGCTTGTATGCTATGAGCACCCAAATAAAGGAATGCATCCCGTTTATACACAAACATAATCACTATGAACAGTCCCATTACTTTCTCTTTGTATTTTAGTCAGATTTCCCACTCCCTGTAATATTCGGAGAAAGGCAAGCCAATTACAAAGGCGCCCTGTTCCAATTACATAAACACTGATAGCTAGCTTTGCACTGGCAGCTGGTCGAATGGTGTTCTTGTTCCACTTAGCTGTTGCCTCATTCCTCTCGTCACTAATTGCATCCCCAAAACAGTAGGAAATTAAGAAGGTCCCCTAAAATAACCCCTAAGATTCCTCCTCTCTCATTGGTAAGTCGTTGGCAAGGAGTAAGCATGGCCTGGTGAAAAGGAAGGATCAAAGGCATAGGGGAGGAAACAAATGAAGAGACATGGGAGAGGAGAGCTGGGAAAGAAAGACGAAGCCAGGAAGACAGACAGCGAGCTAAAACTGGGCAAAAATTGAGAAAGACGGAGGGAGACACAAACGAGAAAAGAAGAAACCCGCATGGCTCATCGAGTCGCCCCCAGCAAACCTGCAGGCTTGACATCTGAACGCTTGCCATTATCACTGCAAACCTCGCTTACCCAGGTCCAAGCTGATAGCTTATTGAGAGCGACATATTGGGGTCAAGGAGGATGTTGTACCAGCAGCGGAGGAGGCAGTGTGTCCGAGCCAGTACTCCAGGTGTGCCGGCCTGGCTCTCTGCAGGGCTGTGGAGAGGTAAGCAAGAAGATGACTCAGGCGAGACAGGATCACAGTGGCAGGTTTACTCACTCTTATGCAGCCAGTTGATGGCCTCCCTCACACTGCTCTATCCAGACACACACACACACACACACACACACTTCCTGTACTTCTTTCCTGCAGTGAAAACATCATTATAACCAGCAGTAGTTGCCTCACAAGAATCAATTTTCTCGTTGAAGCCCGGTGAAGGAATAGCTCATTCCATTTCCCAAATGTTCTCATCATTGTTCTGGGTCCTGACCACTTTCTGATAAATGGCCTAAGCCTGTAGGGTGAGCACACACACACACACACACACACACTCACGTACACACAGATGGAAAGCATATTATTTACCATGCCTCTAGTATATCATTTTTCATATGATTGTGAGATTAACAGCAATGCCATGCAATAGTGAGTTTTGCTATCAAAGGTAAACATGCCGGCACTGGGTTTTAAATTAGCCTATTACACATTCCTGTCTGGCTGAGTGAGAAACTCTGAAATGTTGAGTGCACTGAAAGAACAGAGTCCTGTTGTGTAAATCAATCCAGCAGGTTTCCTGTGAAATCCAGTGGCACTGTAGAGATGTAGTGTAGAGGTTGATAAAGCCTGGTGATCTTTTTATAATTAGTCCACTGTCAAAAATGATTGAATGCTGCTGTAATGCTACACTTCCGAGCTCAGTCAGAAAATACTCTACTGCAATGTACTGTTTGTTTGACAGCAAAGCGACGTAAGACGTAAGTGTAGTTTAACTAGATTAGGTTAGTGACACACACTACACATTACCCAGTGAATTTACTAGATAGTAATTGAGAGGTAGAGAGCAGTGTGATGAGAACATAAGATTGGTAATTCCCTTCCTGCCTGAACTTTCATTAAAAGCTTCATTGCCAGAATTAGTGCTGGTACATCCAATTTCCAGCATTTAAGGACCCACCATGCCCTGACCTGTGGAAGAAATTAAGGAAAGTTAAAATACGAATTTAAGGTCAGCTCAGTCATTCGTATTCACAACAATAACAAATTGTTGCGCTGCTCAGGGTCTAACCTCCTGTTTAACACAACCCTGGACTCTAGCTCCCTGCAACCATGAAGAGATAAGGAAGAGGTACAAAAGAAATGGATAGATGAATGTAAATTAATACAACATGCCACGAGCAACAACAATTGTAATTCCATAAGAGACTGAGGTCATTTGAGAATGATGAAATACTTGACAGTCTACACGCATTAAATGACAAGGGACTTTAATTATGCAGTATGCAACAACGCCACAACCTACAAAAAGAAAACTAGATTACCGTAATCATACCCCTGGCTCACGAATTCCTGAGCTATTGCGCAATAGACAGTTTGATCTGGCTGATGTTGGTAAGATGACAAACAATGCCTCTGAAAAATGGGATGCCACTAACATCAGCTAATGCTCCTGTGGGGGAAGATGATGTGTGGAAGTCAGCAGGAATGAATTTGCTACAGTACTAACAGTAATAAATAATGTAATAATAATAATAAATGTGTGTGTGTGTGTGTGTGTGCATGTGTAGTGAAAATACTGCACCACACAGTGGAGTGCAACGTGACTCGAATCGCAGAACTAAGAACTGGGTGAAGCACACGGATTTACAGAAGGCCTACATCTCAATGTAAGATACCTTGAGCAATTTAAACTAGTGCCACTGTCACAAACACAATATCTGTTCAATGCCTCTAAGGCACTTCCACTGTAAACAATTCCAATGGTGTGTTGAAGTCTGTGTGGGGAGCTCTGCCCCACTTTCTTTTTTTTCTCAATTTTTTCCCCATTTACTTTTTTTTCTTTTTTCCTTCTCACGTGCTCCTTTTTTTTCTACGTCTGTTTCCATTTTCTCTTATCCACTCCCTTTCTCCTCTCTCACACATCCTGTTTTGAATGAATATGAAAAAGCCTTCTTCCTCATCCCCTCCCTCCTGCTTTCAGGCCTGTGTAGCTGCTGCTGAAGTGAACTCTTATTTGCATTCTTAATGAGGCACTTTGCTGTTACAGCACGGGGCTTAAGCAATAAAAAAACATACATATAAACAAAAAACACAGCCCGCTCTTTTAGAAAAGTGCTCTGCAATGAGTCACCCGGGGGGAGGGGCAGTGCCAAGATGCAAGAACGCCTTTCAATCATTTAAAAAAAAAATGAATGCATAGAGAATATTCTTGGTTCATCTTGCTGGCTTACATGAACCGGAATTGCAGCCTCCAAACTCCTCATTTACATCAGAATACGTCAATGCTTTTTTGCAGCCGCTAAACCTTGCACATATAAGACAAAAGAAACCTGTGTAATTATCAAAGCTCCTGCAAAAGGGTGTAATGCACCCATAGCTGCGCCGCGAAGCAAATGGCAGTATATTTGAATGAGGTAATATGCATACATTACATTTGGCACAACATTTGCGAATCATAAGCAAATGAGCCTCACTGCAAAAACAGTCCAGTTCACGAAGTTCAGCGCTAATAGCCACATTGCAGTTACAGCGACATTATTAGCATCTACAGTGAGTTGGCGGTAAGTGAAGTGCATTATTTAGGTGCAGGTGTCACACCCAGACTTTCCAGTGATCATGCCCAGTTAAATACCAAAATACGGTTTCTCTCTGTCAAAAGTTGTGAAATGACTCTACACATCGTTGGTTCATGACCTGTAGCTCGTGGTCTGAAAATGTAATTTTTCCCTTTCTCTCTGGCACAAAGGCAACATTTATCCTTTGCCACCAGGATAACTGCAATCAGAAACAGAAAAGGCAAATTCCACTCGGCTGCAAAACCTCAAAGGGCGCGTTTGCGCTTGTAATATCATTAGCACAATATCTTGTGTGAACTGGACCTTGAGGCGTGGCAGATAGCGGTTTGCAAGTGATTCTTTGTGAAATTGCCCGTCTGTGACAAACAGAGCTGCAGAGGCCTGAAGTACGATACTACTGGTTTACGAGATGCTCACATTGTTCACATTGTCCCGGGGGAAACTCCGTTTTCAAGCCTATCTAAGAAAACAGCGTGAGTCATACGCAGCAGAAGACAACATCCACCACACTGACAGGTAAACAAACATTCTAAGATATCAGTTTGGTAGCAGCTAAAGGCAGGCTTAACTGTTACAAATACCTAATACAGTACAACCAGATGAAACACAACAAAGAATAAAACCTTCCAAATTCTACCGACATTCAATCTATACAAATAATTAGTCTGACCTTATAGGGTCCTTTCTTTCCCGAAAAAAGGCCTTGAGACATGTTTGTGATAGTAAGATACATACACTTTATTTGAAAATGCGAGCAACTTATTGAAGTAGTTGAGCTGTAGGGGGTACGCATTAGATTTAGGCAACTAAACAATCATGGAGATGAGTTTTATTCATGATGAACTACAAAGCCGTTTGAATACAATTTGAAAAAATAAAGCTGCTCTTATCAATATGTCTATGTTAACAATGGTTCAAATGACTCTTTGTGTGTGAAAGGTGTCTTTTTGTCTTTTTGCCTCTTTCAGGTTATTGATCTGGTTTTACGGCCCACAGCTTCCCTTTTTTGGTTCACTCTCAACCCTCTCATTAGCATTGTTACCACCAGAGGGAGCAGGTAGCTGTTGTAGTGAAGAAGTTCTCGAAACCCACTCACAACTGAGTTGTGACAACTTCTATTCAACATCTCCTTGATGGTTTTCATAGCTGCCCCGGTTGGATGTTATTTATAAACTGAATAGTGTATGCATGTAGTAGTATACTCTTCTGTGCTAATGACACAATTGAGGCTGTTCTGAGGAAAATTACAATCATCAAACATTTAAATAGTACAGGCAAGATGGGCTATATCAAACAGTCCCACATTTCATCATCAAGCTCCTGCACAAATTCATTTTTCACTCCATTTCCTATAGAGCCCATCCAACCAGGAAGGAAGCCTTGACCTCCTCTACCTGTAATAAATCAAATGTAGAGTGTATCCACTCAAACAGTTTATGCATTCTAGTGAGGATCTTGTAATGGCCCAATATGAAATATTTATTTCATTGACTTTTTGTTTTGATGGTAATTGTTCCTGGGGTAAAAAAAAAAACTGTTCCTTTCTTTGTTAGAAACAAAGGCAGTGCTAGTGAGAGGGAAGGGAATCGTCCTGCTTGCAATTTGTCTATTTCTATCTCCATGCATAATTTAAAACACAGGGCTATTTTAGGGGCATTTTCCGGGCTGGCAAGAGTGCGGGCAGAGTGTGAGCCAAGTGAATCTGAGTACAAGACTAATGATGGTAATGGCCACAATTATATAAATGGCCTTGTTCTCATTTGGCTCGCAAAGTCAATGCCTTTTCCATCTCTCTCTCTCTCTCTCTCTGCCTGTCTCCCCATATCTGTACGTCACTTTGAAAGACCGTCACCTGATCTTGCCTCTACCCCCCCTTTTTTTCCATTTCTCACTTTCTCTACATCTCTCTTAGTCTATTTCACCATCTGTGTCTGTGCAGACAGGTGAGGAGAGAGGGCTCTAAGTTGTCTCAGTTCTGCTATAACCTATCTAAATCCACAGTGCCGTTGCAATGACAAAAATCCCAGATTGAGTGACAAGCAAGCAGGAGGAGCTGCACTGTCATCAACCGTCACCCAACGCACTCTTTGACATCTTTAGTGCGCTTGTTCTGAAGTTTGAAAAAAAAGTACTCTCCGGAGACTTAAAGATTTTCCACTTTTCCCAGAAACGTTTTGGTACATTTTAGAGGAGTTGGTCTTCAAAACTACACACTTTACAGGATTTTTGTGGAAAAATACAGATTAGACATGTTATAAAGAGAAAAAAAAAAACCCTATCATCTAAGTGAAATGCCATACATCCACCTCATCTGCCCGGACAGAATTAAGTTGTTTGGTATAGCCATCTCTGTTCAAAGTATGAGAGGAAATTGAATAAAAAAAAAGGTCACCTTGGCTTAAAGGGTACATGGTATGCTCATTTACAGGTTCATACTTGTATTTTGGGTTTCTACTAAAACTTTATTATTCTAATAAACAGGAACATTATGTGCATGATTAGCCATTGCAGCTCACTTCTGGTCACAAAATGCCTTATATTATAAAGCTACCTTCCCTATTTCAATACTGCCTAGTGCAACTTTGATTTCTTAATATCCTATTCATCGTAGTAATTCTTCACGTGTAGTTTGAATATTTGTAACTGTTCATTCAAAGACACCTCTGTCTGCACGCATTACTGTTTTATAACACTGCATGTGCTCTTTACATTGGCCTAGTTTCATGAAGTGTAAACTATGAAACTTTAATGCTTGTTCTTCTCACGCAGTTCAACATTCAGGTTTTTTTTTCTAGAGGAAGACGCTAGCTCAACACTGACGCCCAACACGGGTGTCACAATGTTCTAGGGGAAGCAAATTCTTTCTGCACACACGCATGTTCATATTTCTCTCGCTCTCTCTCCTTCAGTTGGCATCACATGCTGGTTCAGGTTGACATGATTTATAGAGTTCTTTCTGAATAAATAATCCATTGCAGTACTGGGGAATCAGGAATGAGTGATGCATAGGCTTACAAGAGTAATGGGGAGGAAAGGGAACGGGACAGTATAGAAGATGAGAGATGGGGCGATGAAGGTTAAGATAAGCAGAGAAGAGAGGGACACTCAATGAGGTTGTTGGGTCACTTTTTAAAAGCCGATTTTCTGTAAGCCGGTTACTTATGCATTCAATTCTGGGAATCAACAATACAATCTTGGATTTCTTTTAGCTGGCTTTTTAATTGGTTTTCCTTCACAATGCATAAAATATTAAGTTAAAATCAACAAGCTTTAGTAGCAGTTAGATTATGTTTTCAATGTTACTACACACAATTATATCCAAAAATGTTTCTGTCATGAAGCACTCAACTAAAACATACACGAGCTGTTTTCAGTTTCACATAAATATATTAGAAGTACTGCTGGTTGCATGCATGCTGCTCCTATTCACTTTCATTGGGAAGGTGCAGTTGTTTGGACTTTGTCCATCAATTATGCATGTTACAAAGGTGTTTGCAAAGCAATTATGCAAATGAGACTCATATGGGCATCTGGCTAGTTCAAAGGTAGCTACGGTGATGGTTAGCAGAAGCTACAGCAGTGAATAGAGGATGATGCAACTGCGGAAGATGCCACTTACTTTTGTTGATGCTAAGTATCTAATGAAAATATAGTGATTATGAGAGAAAGAAATGGAAGGCTGCAACATGCATCTTCATCTTGCTCATCTTCACCTGTCTCTGAAATGAGCACTATGGCCATGTCTTTGATGTCAGTTTGAGCCCTTGAACTCTTCAGTGATTTCAATTGCAAATGAAACCCAACACAATGCTGGATAGGATGCAAGCGGGAGAAACACGTTCATGCCTGTCACCGCCTCGGGACTATTTATTACAGGAACAGGTTGCCAATCCTCTTTAAGTCGGAGTCTTCTTTACTCTAAGTATTGTATTAATGAGTTTCATGACATTTCATGACACAGAAAATGGATCCGTGGCTCTTTTTCATAAATATCCTGGAAGGAGTTATTCATCACACTAATGCAAAGGTCAGCGTAACTCAAAAACAGCTCTATGCACACTTGTGTCTGAATGATGAAGGAACCCAGATAGCTCTGATTCACAATGTTCCTGTAATTGTGTCCCTTTTTTTCTTGTTTTTTTCTCATCGGCCAGCTGGATGTGTGTGGGAAGGACACTAATTGTAAAAAGTAAATTTCAGGCAAAAAGTTAATTCATGGTGAAATGATGTTGAGAGAGCTACAGTATGGGAAATACACGGACGACGTTTTACGACAACAATCAAAAAACAAAACTATTCTCGGTCAGATCATCAAGTTACAGAGGGGATATTCATGTCAGTATACAGAACATTGGTAACAAATATACCAAGATGGGTGCAGTATTACTTAACAGCTTATCAGCTGTGTAAACACAAGGACATTCACATTTGTATTCAGTAAGCAGAAGAAAGTGTAATGCCAAATCAATTGACAGATCTTGTGAAATAAAACGATTTTGCAATTGTTATATTGCAACTAAATGAGTCTAATTATCATTAGCAATCCAGCACATGTATCGACATTTGTGGTTCGAGGCTGAATCTATATATTCCTGTGGGTCCAGCTGTTTGATGTGTAAACCCTATCCCTTGCCTCATCAGCACCGGTGTGCACCTTTTGGATAGAAGGTGCAGACATTATGCAAGGGCTAGTCATTTAAAGTGGTGCCCCCCTCCCTTTTCAAAGGCCCTGCTGGGACCTTTAATGTCTCTGTTAGAGTCAGTAGGAGAAATTGTCCAACATTTGCTGCCACTTCTTCAGGGAGCGCAATTGGAGTGGTTTGGGTGTCTTATAGTCTCTCATTACAGTGATGGAAGACTGGATCAATCTCTCTGTCCCTGAGATCATTATCCAGTCATTCTGATTCTGGTGCTGCTTCCAGGGAGACTATTGCTAACTGTCGTGTGTAACTCATCTCACCGCTGCAACTTGAGTTGCATCATTATGCTTCACAAAGTAATTTGGTCGGATTAGTGCCTTTCAAACGAGTCTGGTCGTGCAGATGTATAGGATAGCCTTTAAAGGAAGTGCTGTGGAATACCCAAACTGATATATGCAGCCGTGTTGTTGCAGAGATGCGAGAGGCTGATATGACTTGGGATATTTTTTATTCTGAATCAGTCGTTCATCCTCAACCAGCCCACCAATACTGGATGTGATTTAAATTCCTAAATGGTTCATCCGACCTATGTTCCACATTCAAGCTGTTATTGGAGTGGGGCAGTAATGCATCACTGGGAACTAATGATATGTCCACAGAGAGCACCGGAGCATGTTAACATCAAACTGAAACCTCCCACCCTGACAGACCCAGTACAAGGCAGAACAGAACAAACTGTGGTCCAGTAGGGATATCATTTGTTGTCCTTTCATCTCCCCTTCAGGACAATCCAGAGTTCTCTTTGAAATTCGTCCAACACATGTTCTTCAGATGAGCAGAAGAGTGGAGTGAAGAGTGTGTTTGAGAGTCCTCTGTGATTGTCTGTTCTGCTTTGTCTGACCCACAATCCCCCATGCGAACACATGGACACACACACACACACACACACACACACTCTCTCTATCTCGATTGATTGCTGTAATCAAACAGCAGGCTGTAGCCAGGTCGTACGAGAGTGCCGTGCTATTTTCCACTTCTCCAGCCCATGCTGGGAGGAATACTCCCATTTTCTGCACAAGCAGGTCACAGAGTGAATGAGGTCTGCGGGGGGGAAGGTAAGCGGGGAAACACAAGGCAAAAACAAAAGCATCACAGTGGAACCCCCCCCCTCCCCCCCCCAAAAAAAACACTATTCCCTGGAGTAAAAGAGTCGCACAGATATGTTGTGCTAGACTTTATGTGGGTGGTAGAGAAAAGGTAAACTGTGAAGAGGCCTCGCTGTGTGTTTATTTATTCCATCACATAATGCAATGTTTTTGTTCTTTGAAAATATTCCTTCCTGGCATGAGGAGAGGCAAGTGACAGTAAGTGCACGCAGGTTAATCGTCTGGCAAAGAGACAAGCCGGCAGACAGGCTACAGATAGGAAGTCAGAGCAGACGAGGTGCTCCACAGCAGAGACAGACGGGCTACAGTCAGCATGCAGAACTTCAGGCTCAGGTTAGACTCACGCTGCTTTTGGACAGTTTGTTTGCCTGATCTGTGATACAACCCGTATCTAATGCAAAGAGGCAAGTAAACAAGACAGGAGTCAAAATTACCAAACTTCACACATCAGTTGTTGGACTATTCTCACTTGATGATGGGCGCCATGAGCGAGAGCCGAGAGCTTATCCACTCGCTTTCTTGCACAATCCATAAAACACGTTTTGTAATCTTGTGGTATCCTCTCCCGAATGAATGCTGAAGCACACTCACATTGATTTGCATTGTCTTTCGGTAACTATTGCCAAAAGGATTTTTCTTTTGAGGCTGAAATGCCTCATTAAGCATTTTCTTTTGAGGATTACAATTGCACAAAACTTTTTTGTTTTCGCTCCATTCTATTCTTTTGCCATTGGGGCTGAAAACAGGATGAAAAAAACCTCACACGACATAGCCCTTTGTCCTAAAAGATACTTTCCCATACTACGCAACTGCATTGTAAATTACGTTAAGAAGGAAATTAGTATTTTGATATGGATTAACGCTTGCTTTATCACAAATAATTTTCAAAGTAGTTTTGTAGCATTTTCTTGTTTTGTTTTGCATCAAATCACAACATTAACCACATGTTTGAAACTATTTAAATCTGAGACCATAATGTTACCTTCTAAACGTAATTGAGAATGCAGTTTGGATGTCATTTTGTCACAGGGTTGCCTGACATAGTATCAACCTATTACTGTAAGTTGCTGTGACAAACTTGCAAAGCGTATACTGACACATGGAGTAACATGAATTAATTTGGAGTCCTGTTTCTTTGCATCTGATGAAGTGGTCTAACAGTGACTTCCCTTTAGGCTCTGTTGTATTTTCCACCAACTCCAGAGAGAAATATCCGGCTCTTTAGCTGCTAAACGCTCCGCTTTGTTTACCGGCAAGTCGCTAACATTGTCTGTCAGTCCTTTGGTGCGTAGACGTAAGTCTTCTGGTCCTGAATTATATATTGCACAAAATGCTGCTTTTTTATGTGTTTGTTTAAAAACTTTTTCAGTTTTTAGTTTCCTGTATTTCCCCTGTGTCCTTCACACAAAGTAGTGGTTGTTTGATCTTGTGAAATGATTATAGGAATCTACGTGTTTGTGACCATGTTGGTGTGTGCAAACGAGGACAGAGAGAGCAGCAGCAGAGTTGATGGGAGAGGCAGAGCAAAAAGAGTGCGATGGAGGCGCAAGAACCGTCAGAAAACAAAAGACACGAGACGTCGTGAGACCCCGGGAAGGACGTGACAAGAGATGATGAGCAAGTGAGAGATAATAAAGGAAGAAAAGAGAAACGAGGAAGAGCTGAGACCAAAAAAAAAAAAAAGTATGAGTCAGAGCGGAGCTGAGAAAACAAGAAAGAAAGAAGGTGATGGAGGAGTGAGAGGGACGGAGAAATGTGTGTGTGTATGCGCGAGTGTGTACGAGACTGAGTGGAGGCAAGATTAGGGAGGCAATATCAGACTGTCCATCAATGTCACAGCGCTTGTGTCCTCTGTAAGCCATTTCATCCATCAGCCTGGAAGGCCTGGCTGTGTGTAGACGCCAGTCTCTGCCTGTTTACCTATTTTACATCGAGACACTCAAATCCCTTTCTCTAATACCTAGTCTAGATTAGGGCTTTCTGCTGCACGCTATGGGTGCTATTACTGATTAAATATTAGAGACACTGCCTGATTCCAAAATAAGAATATTTTGGAATTGGGCAGTGTCTCTAATATTATAGATATAGATGGTGTCCGCCAAGAAATAACACGTGACTCTCCCTAAAAGCATTTGTTGTCGTTTTGGACATTTCTCTTTCTGTACGAGTTGAACAAAAAATGTAATATAAGTAATTAGTGAGTTTTCGAGGTGTTGGTAGAGACGGGATAGCTGTTTTCCACTTGCTTCCAGTATTTATGCTTTTATCCCTGACTGCAGCTCTGCACGTAATGTGCAGACGTAAGACATCAACCACATATCACTCTCAGAATAACAGCAAATGCATGTTTGCCAAAATGTTGAACTTTGAATTGAAACTTCTAAAGCTGAAAAAAAAGAGCTATATCTACTGATGTATGAGTAACACCTTTTAGATCTAACATCTCCTTCGTGGGCATTCAAAAAAGTAGAATGAAGATAATTGAATGAACTGAATTCTAAGCAAAAATAAGATGTTCAAACCTACAGTGTAGGTGTCAAACTCACCACCCAGCTCAACATTTATCCACTGTTACGTTTTGACAAAGCAATTGGAGCTCAATTAACGCAAGCTTTAAAGACTGAATATCACATCTTGTCAGCATGTTCTTAACACTGATGCTAATAACAAATCTGAAGGGCTGCTGCTACAAAAATCCCCTGTGTACCACTGTCTAAAAGTGACGTTGCTTTGAAAATGGAGTAAGGGCTTTTGTAGGTTACAAGTGCTACAGAGTGAGTCTGGTGATTACCCCCCCCCCCCCCCCCCCGCCTCGATCCTCAAAACAGAAGTACTCACTCAATATCAGTATAATGATATCTGTTTCCGTGCTCAATATGTAAATATCTTCTGCTCTGCTAGATATACGTTTTGACCAGGAGCCTGTCGAGCACAAGGCGAGACTACCTGAGGGGCCCTTCGAGGCCGTTTTGCACGCTGTATTTTAATTGGTCTGGAGAACAGTAAGAGCTTTTCAGGAATATTCACAGATTACCAGGCTGAAAACTCAGACAATGTCCTAATTAAAAGCCAACATGCAAGCAGGAGTTTCAGCGAGCCTGTTCCAAATAAAGGAGCTTCTATTATTAGCTTGCAAAGACATTATGCAAAGGCTCAAATGTAATTCCGGTTGTAACATTGGATAAACCTTCATATTTTACAGCCAGATCTTGCTGTCTATTTATCATGCTGTTTCGCAAACAGGGAATCGTGTACGTTTTTTCACCTCTGGCTTGTTTGTTTTGTCAGCATATGTAGTGCAATCTGCAATGAAGGATTGGTGCTTTTTTTCCTACCAGGAGATTGACTGACAAAATCTCATATTGAGCAGAAAAAGTACATTTCAATGGCATGAATTAATATCCAGATTTAACTGAACAAAAGTAAACCAAAGGCTATATTCTATTATATAGTATGTTTTCAGACCACACACTGCTGTCACAACATGTAAAATCCACTGACATTGACAGATATTGACCATGAGATAAAACCATTTTCATGAACTTTATGAGTTTCTAACTCGCTCTCATCCATCATCTATTTTTTTTTGTTTACTGGAATTTGGTCGACCGTGACAGAGCTTCATGAAGTTCTGCCCTGCTCTAAAAATCACTGATTGTCACCATTTTCTGAATAATCTGCCGGTGCCGCTCACTGCAGGCTTCAAATAAGATTTTCAGCCCTACATAATTCTACTTGGGTGGAATTTACTCATTTTCTGCTCTGTATGCGTGCACATATTCGAGAAGCTCAGACGTGACAATCGTCCAAGAAGTGAAGTCTATTCACACGGCTTGGAATGAAGGAGCCTTTATTCATTGTGTTGTTGTGTAAAGAGTCAAATTGCAAAGAAAGACGGATAAATGTTCACTCACAATAACTGCTACACCCAAAGCATTTACGTTTGCCTTTAAATGAACGTAAACTGTACGACGACGACGATGACGTTCACGATAATGATGTTCATTCGCTGATTATAAAATTAAAAGAGGGATGAGTAGAAAGTAGGAATGATGAGCAACTCTGAAATCAGCTTATACATCTTTTTTTGTCTTTATTCATCTTTCTTTTTGTCAGTTTGTCTCCGTCTCCGCTGGCTGTAAAATGAACCATCCTCGTGTGCTGTCTGACCCCTCTCTCTCTCTCTTTTCCAATTATCTCTTCTTTCTCTTTCTCCGGCATCATTTTCCCTCTATCTACATCTGTCTTCAACGTCAATTAAAGGGTTGGTCATCAAACATGCCGCACCATGTCACGCAGTGGCATGCGGTGAATAATGCATCATTTGAGGCTGTGGGGGCTGGTGGGGGTAAATGACTGGCAGTGATTGAGAACCAGGTTCCCATTGATTACCTCTAAGCTGATGGAGCACGAAGAGACATTTTTGCAAACCGTGCCCCGCTATTTCATATAGAGTGTGTGTGTGAAATATGGAAAGAAGATGAAGAAAAGAACAACGGGACAGTAATAAAGACAAATTAAAGGAGTGTTCATTTCACCGTTGTGTTGAGATTGAATGGCTGTTGCCTTGGATACCATGAATTTAAACACAGGGTAATAGAGAGAGCAAAAATGGTTAGAGACTGAGAAAGAGACAGAGAGCAATAGAGGAAGAGAAAGAAACAGCGGGACACATCGTTTAGCATTGTGCCTCTTATCGATTCCACCCTGTCATCGCTCAGGTACTGGCCGAGACTACCTACCAATTAGAAGATTAGGGATGTGGTATACCTCACACAGACAAGCCGGATGGCTGGAGAGTGGCAGGGTAGAGGGAGAGGTTAGGTTTGGAGTCTAGGCCAGTATGAGTCCTCAACATGAAAAGCAAACATATGGTTAAGAGAGCATAACAGTGAAAGATGCAGACGGGAGCGATTCAGAGAGAAGTTCATTCCCTGCGTTGTCCTGCTGAGTCGCAAGTATTGCTAAAGGGAGCTGACATCTGGCACATGAAATCTATCAAAGCACACATGCAAACACAGCCACCACAACACCTGCCGCCTTTTTGGATTTCTTTTAGATTTTTTGAGCCTCAGCAAGCTGCATTTTCCTCTCCTACTTATCTAGAAAGCTTATAGAAACATATAAGTGGCTGTAAAGGTAGTTTTTCCATCAATAGATCCACTAGTCACACTGAAAAAAAGTTGAAATAAATAAATATTAGGATTTGGGGACATTGAGGTAAACAGTTGGTGGGGCTAATTCTTCAGTTGGGTGCCATTAAACCACCAAAGGCAAAGAGGGGGACATAATTACATTTACAAACATTTTCGGAACAGAAATCTAACCATTGGATAAAGCATGCATGGTCAAAATTCTTATTTCATTTTGTTGACATGTAGTCAAAGGTTTTTAACTTTGGGTATCTCTGCGTATTACTCCATAAATCAGAAAAACTGTCAGCAGCCATAAAAAATAAATTTTTGCCATGTTTTTAGGAAGGAAATACATCAATATAAATCAGGCTATGAATGATATATGAACCAATCCCTCTGTAGAAACCTTCAGAATGAAACTCGAAAGTTGTGATGTATGTAAGTGCTACTAAGGTGGAGATTTCTGGCTCAGAGCCTGAGAAAAAAAATAGTTTTGAGAAAATTATATATTGTAGTTCATACATTTTGCAAGACACTACAGGGGAACAGGGTACAAATGTTAACTAAAAGATATCACTATACAAAATCCACCATTGATTTCTTACATTAAGACAATATATTTTAGTATTACAGGTTTTCTGAAATGGTATGTTTAAATATTCAAAATGAGTCATTATCTAATGAAAGCTTTTGGTGAATTTATGATAAATCTACAGACGCAAAAACAAAAGTAGTAAAATAAACACCTAAATGTGTATTTTGTATTTTTTCTTTCCCCTTATCTGAAAGAAGACGTGTTATGAAAGCGAAATAGCAGAAAAAAAAAGAAAACTGATGTTTTTGCCTGAGGTGTCTCGCCATCACACGACAGAGAATGACGTGGAAAACATGATGGAAATGTGGCGTTTATCTCTGAATCAAGTATTAATTTAAGGAAAGTTACAGTCTCCTTATCGTTCCACACAGATATCAAGTTTAGCCTACTATCGATACAATAACCTTACCACCTCAGCAAAGCATTTTGAGGTAAAATTATTGGAGTGAGCCGGCATGCACAATGCAGGACCCGGAAACTGAAGCAGCTGAATATAATTCAGCCAATTGGTTTTCCATGTCAAAATGCCTTCAGTGAAAAAAAGGCCTTTATTTCCGCCAACGCATTCCATTGAACACCTTCAGAGAATAAGTCTAAATTTCCTCTTGATAACAGCAGAAAGCTGTTTTGCTTGTCTGCCTCCTTAAAGAACATATTGCTGCTGTCAGGGGTCGTATGATGTACTGTAGATGCGTTTACCCCTGGTGGGGAGGATACAGACCCTCCCACTGTGCCATCAGGGCTCATTACAAGACAACGGCTGTATGTTATTGAACTGTAGCAGTAGGAGCTGTTGGGAAACATTGAGACAAGCCTGACTGTGTGTGTATAAATCTGTATATGAGAAGTAAATAGTTGTATATACAGCGCATTAGCATACATTTGCACACAGTATTTTTTTACACTGCAGATCTGATTGGATGCCACAATGGCTGGAAGCTATATGAGTTGCTTCGGGGCGTTAAAATACCCCTGAGCTGCTGATTCTCTGCAGTCAGTCAGCACAAACAGAATGGCTGGATAGATCAATTTGAAAACAAAACAGACACTAAAACTCATCATTGTCAGCCATTAACCTACAAAACAGCAACAGTTTACATTGTACCATTATGTGCATTTTTAAGTGACATATTCAGCCCACAGTGGAGAAATAGTTCCGTAACAGTTTCGTCTTAATCTAGTGGTTTTCATTTGAAAGTATTTGACTTGAAACATGTTTCAATATATATATATTAGAATTAATTATATAAATTAACACACTGTTTTACCAATTACAGTTTGAGGAGCATTGGTGATTTACATAACTTACAACAATGTGCTATTTCATATACTTTAATAAAATCATTGATATGTTTTTTGCAAACAATATATCATACACCAACATTTCTACTACCAAAATGACATAATATTCCATCTAACTGCGTCGCAACAAATCAATAACTGAAGTTAAAATACCTAAAATGAATAGAAATCAATAAGTAAAAATGTTAAAAACATATTTCAACCACAATGAGTATTTCCATTTATGAAATAGAATTGCACATGACATTTCTACAGTATCTGTCTTTTGACGGGGATTATGTGTGAGGGAGAGCAGATGATGATGTGGGTTGGATTGAATCTTTGACATAGTGAGCAAATGGTACAGTACACTCATGCTTCAGCTTGCTGAGCCAAAAGAACTTCATGTCATCTATTAGAAAAAGATTTTTTCACAGTTTATGAAAGCAGGTACTTGCTTACTTTGTTGACTTCCTCACCAGTTGTGACCGTCATAGATCCACATGTGGTAATTTTTCGATTTTTTTTTGGAAAATAGTGACTTTCAGGGGTACATTTAGTTTTTCTCTGCATCATTGCGTGTCCTCCTGTCTGTATGTGTATGTATGTGCAACCTGCCCATTAAAAAAGCATAAATCACACATTGTGAAGGGTGTATGAGGTAGAAATTGAGAGACACCATACGGAGCTCCGTCAGCGAGCTGTAGAAGAGCCAAATGTTGGGTGTCGGAACACAGCCTGCTCCCAGTACGTGCACGCACACACACACACATGCACATTGAGAAGTACACACACTAATGCTCACCAGCTGCGTGAAAAGACGAGTGGCTTAATGATACTTAGCGTGAGATCAACTCTGGAGACGTCCCTAAAAGTCACAAAAGAGCCAAAGCTGTCGAAGCTAATGACCCAACACACACGCACACACAGATGTGTACACGTGCGCACCCGTGAACACACACAAAAGCACATACAATTAATGAACTAAACTGACAAAACAACAATTTAGCATTGAAGAAATTTCAAGTGACATTGATCATTTTTTTCTTTTGCTTTACATCCGTACGAACTTGTTGCTTCCAATTGCATGGCACTTGATATACACAACATTCCTGACACGTCACTTTACTGCCAATTACTTTTGCACTCTGTCAGGCTCTAAGGCTCTGCTATGTGTCTGCATGTATAAATGTGTGTGGGCGAGAGAGAGAGAGAGAGAGAGCAATAGAAAAACTGCATATGTGTGTGTGTGAGAACATGCGTGATTTTGTGTTTGTGTCTGTGTGTTTTGGTGGCTGTGCCCCACTTTCTCAATGCAAAGTCCCTAATGAGGCCCCTGGGAAGCTGTCCAGTGCTTGTGGTTCTCCGAAACCGCTCCTGTTCCAACTCTATTTCAAAGCTGCTCTCTTTAAGGCAGCTCAGCCTTTGAACTGCCATGGTTGGTAACCAGCAGTCCAGCTTTGTCATCGTCCTTCCTTACTGACATTATCGCCATCATATCTGGCCAATATGATGATATTTGAAATAACGTTCCATTTGTTAAAAATTTTCAAAAACTGAGAAACTGCCCATGACAGGCAAGCTAACACTCGCACACAAATAGCTCAGAGCCACTTGCATGACGTGGATTTTGTTTGCCCAAGCTGTTTCTTTGTCATTTTTTCCCCCTCATTTCTCCCCACGTTCGTCAGTCATCGCATCGCGAGCCGCACTCGGGGAGAATCAGCGATGACTTAAAACAGAACAACCACACAGAGAGAGAAATAATGTCTCTAGTTTTAACAAAAAGCCTGCTAATGGGCAACACAATTGATGACTGACAGGGAAGCAGAAACCAAAAGCTGCAAAAACAAATGAGAAAATGAAGGGGGAAAATAAGCTGTAAATGTGCTGTGGAGAGACGGAGAAACAGAGAGCATCACCGTGTAGAGATTTACAGTAGGTTAAAAGAACAAGAATGTCGCTTCCCCTCAGGGAATATCCTCTTCCTTTTTGCTTCACCAACCATGCTTTTTTCTTGACATCCTGTCCTGTGCTGTTTTCTTTAAACCCTCCCTGCTGGGAATACTCCAGGTAAAATGGGACAACTACGATGAGCCTTTTTCAGATAATGCTCCAGACGGAGTGTAAAGAGGGAAAAAGCAGTTCTCAAGTTCATGTACTGTTTTGTTTTTTTCGCAGAATTCATGGAGATGAGATGTTAAACTCTCATAAGCATGCACTTTCACAGCCAACTGCACAGAGATATAAAGCATTATAGAGGGAGATTCACAACACCAGAAGATGGTGTTGTGGTAAAGCCCTGCCTAAATGCCTAAATTGAAAATTATCCTTGCTGGCCTCAGACCAAATCTCTCCAGAGCTCATCGCATCTGTTTCCTCTCTCAGCTCTCCCTCACAATAAAGAAAAAACAATTCTGGAGCATGTGGCCGCCCGCTTAAAACGAGTAAAACAGATTGAGTAAAAAAAAAGAGCATGATGGTATCAGAGATAAAGAGGCCAAGTACAAAGAGTCCTGCCAGGACGTGAGAGGATTTAATACCACGATAAGGTGGTATTGATTGATCAGACGCCTTTCAGTCTGTATACCTTTCAAAACCAACAACAGCCTTTCTTAAACTTTTGATTCATTTACTTTTCAGTCAATCCTTCCGTCACTCCAACCATCCATCCTGGACATCCACACTGATTCTGTCTGAATCCAGAATTGCTGATGTTTGTTCTAAACTCTTATTCGGTCTTTGAATTTGGCACTTTTTGTAGGTGCGGCACAAATCTCTTTGCAGTTTGTTTTGATGAACTCATTATTTTCTGTAATCTGTTATATTTCAATCTGCCTGGATTGTTCCTGACAGTCCACCACCACTTCTTGCAGTCGCCTCAGTCATGCACATGTCACATTCCAGGCCACAAAATGGACAACGCGTTTACTTTCCCAGGCACTTGAGATGTCTTGCTGCAGACTCCTCGGGGGAAATCAGTGCCAGGTCCCAGTCCCATGAATTGTTAAATTCAAGTGGTCACATGGGGCTGTGTGTTGACTGTTCATGAACTCCTTCAGAGCTGTATCCTCCAAGTTATTGCAGCATAGCAATAACACATTTCTATATGTGTATTGTGTATTGTATGCCTTTACATGACGTATATGAATGTGACAAAGACGCCACTGGCAGCACGGAATGAGGTCGAATAAATAAGGAAAAACCCCCATCACCCCACAGGGCTGGGTAAAGGAATGTCCAATCCCTTACCTGATAATGTCAAGTACATGCCAAGGCCTGGTGATACATTAGGTTAACCAAAAGGGACAGGATGGTCCTTGAGGGGAAGTGACATTCTTTAACTTAACCTACTGTACATCGGTACATGTTGCTTCTCTGTGTTTTTCCATCTCTCTACAGCACAATTAGCAGCCTCTTTCTTCCCCTTCATTTTCTCATTTGTTATGCAACTTTTGGTTTTTGCTTCCCTGCCAGTCATCCATTGTGCTGCCCATTTACAATTATACAATATTTTTGCATCATTCTTACAAGTCAAAACACATGTTTGACCTGTTAAGATTGCCTGGATGAAACTAAGCGTCGATAAACCATGATCAGCCATGAAACAGCTAATGTCATGCAGTCACTAATACAGACAGTGTATTCTCCTCCCAATTCACTAAATGCGCTATCTACTTTGCATCCTGGGCCAAGTGACGCCCAAAACCGATGACTGAAACATGAAGCTGTGAAGATAGGTCTGGCTATGCGAGACTGCAGAAAAAGTGATAATGAAGCGCAATCATCATTTCCCATCGAGGATGGAGCTACAAAACTATAGACTTGGAGCAAATGACTGGAAAAATAACTAAAAAGTGAGACTGTAGACGAAAGAAAGAAAGAAAGAAAGAGAGACAGAGAGAAAAAGTCTGCAATGGCACTCCATTATGTTGGCAGAAAGGGGTAAGAGGGGTCAGATGAGAGATTGGGGAGACAAAGGGTGGAGATTGACTGAGAATTTACGAAACAAGTGGATGGAAACTGAATAAAAATGAGACTGATAGTCACTGGAGGGAAAGGGAGATGAGAAGAAAAAGAGAGACAATAAGGCCCAATGTTGCTAATGATGACAAAAAAAATAATGAATGAAGTCATTTTATAAAAGATGAAAAACGGATCATAATCTTTCCGATGATGATAATGGGGGAATTAAAAAGAAATGAAGCGCCATTTAACCTCAGATCCCTGAGTTTGCAAGCAGAGCCATCCAAGATATGACTGAAACCATCACAGAGCAGCACAGTGTCAGGATTACTACAGTCATGGGGAAACATTCAGTAATCTGTCAGCAATTACATTCGTGAAAGTAACCTTCCCAACCTTGTGTGTGTGTGTCTGTGTGTAACAGATGGATAATGAGTGAATGTGTGTGACAGAGATAGTAGCTGGTGAGCGCTCTGCTGGGCAGTGATAATGCTTGTGCGATTGTTTTCGCGATTACGGTCTTTGGTTACAAAGTTAGTTGATCATAGATAATTCATCGCTGGACACTGTGTATGCTGCTCCTGACACGTTTTGGCAGTATGCACTCGTATTACCATGTCTTCACCAATTTTTCAAATGTTTCCAGTGTGTACGCTCATAAGCTTCAATGTTCTGTCTTTTCATTTCTATTACAACACCCAGCCACAGGAATCAACTTTTTTTTTCAAGTGGGTATGGGTCAGATTCTTTCCTAAATTCAATATTGTTTTGTTCAATTTCACATCATACCAATACTTATTCCAGAGTGTTGTAAATTTGTCTAAATCTGCCTTTCAGAAGTTGCCACATCCGTCTCTCCGTACACCGAGTTTAGTTGTTATCTTTATTGATATTGCAGCACTCTACTGTATTTTCTTCTTCTGCTGCACGGTGCCAACATCTCCTGCGGCTTCAGGCTGTTCGCTCAGTTGCGTTCAGATTAAAAACCACTCTATTTTTCCTCACTGTAAAGAATCACCTGGTTGTAGGCTCCCATTAATCATCCATGTTTGCCCACTGGGGACATAGTCACATTCACATGTGAATGTTTAAAATCAGCATGAAGGACCTGGACTGGTAAACTGCAGATGGAGACTGCTGCTATTAATTGATTTCACCCTCGTTTTTTATTCTACCAGCATTTTGGTAACTCCAAGGGCCACTTTTACCCTTTGCATCGATTACGTTTACGTTTAAAGTAACATTATTGTTTGCTGTTCCAGTTCATGAACATACAAAAGGATGGATAATTAATGAATGGGTCAAAGGAAAGGAGATAATGGAGGAATAGTAGATGTAGTATTGATTGACAGATATGTGGATTGATTGATGGCTGTGAGTAGACCTGAAGATAATATTACGGACCGGGAGTTGCAAAAAAGTGAACTAACAATGTGACAATCAATATATATTTTATATATGGCTGGTTCATGTATTATAACAACATTATGACATCACTCTGTGTGATCTTTATGTATTCTGAATGACTAGAAAAGGGGAATGCATGAATGCTATTGTTTTTTGAACATTTCTCTTGTAACATTTATTGATAAGCAGGATAATTAAAAGAAAGTTGTAAATACTGTATAAGCAGTAACAGTGTGAGGCACTGACGGCCTGGCGCTCAGTGTGAGCTGTGAGAGACGGACCAGAGAAGGAGCATTAATTTGCATCAAGATGAATGTTTAAGAGAGCAGTCTGTATTCGGTGGGTTGAAAGTGATAATTTGCAAGTATCATTATTAATGAATGCTAACGGAAGCTGGTGCCCGTCCAAAAAACTCTAACATTTGAAGAGGAGGCTTGATTAGTAATCAGTAGGATTGTACTTTAAGATGGAAATGTCTCTGTGTCTATTCAGAAGTGTTTCAAACCACCCAAGTCCCCGGTGTTACAATTAGGGCACTGCCGGTCTATGTTAGACATTAATGGGTAATGTTCAAACCTTCTAGAACCTCAAACCATACTTGCAACTTCTTTGCATCGTTCTGTTCCCAATCCACCCCTATACTGCTACAAATTGTTTCTTCCGCATATTCAACTTGAAACGAGAATAAAAGCGAGTGATGTCAGTGGTATTACATTTGCTCTCGGAACTTTCCGTCAATTTTGCCAAAGTACCTCTTGTCAACACTCAGGAAACTGTGCTTCTGAAACATATGGTAAATTATACACGCAGAGGCTTGTATTACATACATTTAAAGACAATTACTGTCACTTTATAATAGACATCCTGAGATTTACAGTAAAGACCCTCGGGCTGGAGGAGAGGAGAAAATCAATAGATAGAAAGAATGCGGGACAGCGATAGGGAAATAAATGTGCTGCTAGAAATTGAAACTCCTGCCACCGAGCAGTGTCACTCTCGGAAGGGCAATGTAACACCTGCTTGTACGGAAGAGAGGAATTTCCACTCAGAAGCACACTCAGCGTGGCATAGGACCCTTAAATACGGGGGGTGAAAACACGTTGGCATAAAAGAAGTGGCTGGTTTAATAAGAAGCTGAACAGTCAAACGTGTCATTTCACGCTGCCTTTGCGACGAACTAATTATGCTGCATCAAGAGAAAGACAGGGAGTAGAAGAGAGAGGGGGAGGAGGGAGGGGTAAGAAATGCTTTATTCTCATTATCTATTATGCCAACCTTGCAAATATGGCTTGAACAAACAATCTGCTCAGAAACACACGTGCCTTTTTGCATTCTGAATATGCTGAATTTTCATTTGGCAGCTGATGTCTTTGTCCAGAGCTCATTCCCAGGGACAGTTCAATCAATATCTGACCAACTGAGCTTCTACCCACAGCGAGAAACCCCGACAGCTGAGATGTAAAGCAGGCTCCTGCAGGTTCACACTTGTCCAGCATCTGTCATGCTGAAGTGTCCTTGGGCGAAAGACTCTGAATTACTACCAACTTTAGTTGGCAGTAATTCAGAGTTAAATGACCTCTCTGTTAAATGACCTCTCTTTGCCCTGCGGATTTAATAAAATAAAATATAATCTCCTTATAGGGATAAACACATTATCACATTTTTATTACATTTAACCTGTGATGGCATCGGGTTGTAACTTAGCGCTGGGCGCTGCTCCATTAACAATAAAATAAGGCCGACTTTGTGGACCCAGAGAGCATTTGTCTGAGCTTTTGAACCAAAATTGAATCCATTTCATAGCAGTGATATCAGCTCTGAACCAGAAAATAGACTCCTATTCCAAGAAAACACAGCCAGGGTACCAGCCAAGCGCCTCATCATCCCTCTTTCCTGATTGATTTCTCTACGGCGCTACACATCGGTCTGATTCTCAAGGGAAAAACAAACTCTTTCTTTCTGTTCTCTCACTGTTGTCTCTCGGGTGGATTAAACACTCACTCATATCGTCACAACTTTCCTTGGGATTGTAGTAGAAGCATATGAGAGTTAAGTGCATTAATGATCACTAACATACAGTAACTGTATGATCTGAGGCTTATACATAGAAGCTTGTGCTTCATATGTTGTTATGGCACCATTTGACAAAGACCTTATGTACTATAGAAAGATCTATTCTCATTGCCATTCACTCTACAAAAAGAAACAAATTGGACAAACAGCATTATTGATATGAATCAACCGAACTGGGTAGTTTACATACCTGTTGTGTATTGATAGATTAGCTGTGGAATTGTACAAACAATTAACATTTATGTACAAACAAAGACATGCACGCCAGCTTGCTAGGGTTTCTTGCCTCATGGTCCAGTGCTATAAGTGATACAAGTTAATGTTAGGTCAGAGTAAAACATGTTTAGAGAGGGAGAAATAAATGCTACATTTCTTTACAAAATCCTCTAAAGCTAACATTTGGTATTTTACAGCCACATGTTAAATTATATTTCAATTTCATCAATCCACTGGAGGACAGTATGACACAATGATTAAAGTGATACAAGTAGAAGAGGAGATGCAGGTTGAGTGGAGGTGGTTATATGGAGAAAAAAAAGGAATTTGCAACACTATCACAAAATAAGCTTTGATGGTATGTAAGAAGTGTCTGAGTGCATGAAGTTCACACATTAAGTAGCCTAACTCTAATGATAATGATTGTCAAAACAAATGCTGAAAGGACTGGATTTCAATTATTTACAATCAGTGAGTTTATCTTTCAGAACTGTTCTTGGTGTTTTCTGGCCCTATTGTTAGATTTCCAGATTTTAGAATTGGTCCGATTAGTTGTCTGTTCAGTACAAACTCAATTACACTTCAAATTACTGCTGACTTGCCAAAATGTAGAAATAGGAAGAACAATAAATTAGCAAGAGAGAAAAAAAACTAAACATAAAAAACCATTGAACAGACATGAAAATGGAAAAGTGACTGATAGGTAAGAGAAAGGTGAAAACCTCAATCTGAACGAGAAGGGAGAGACAGGAAGAGAAGGCGTACAGAGCGAGACACAGTGACGAAGAGATGCAGACGGCAGAGTCGAGGTGGGAAGCAGGAAAAGGGAACTGACGGAGAGGACGTGATGGATAGACGAGGTTTATTTGCTTTTGTTGTGCCAACATCATTTATCTCAGGTGAACAGCCTCTCAGTGCTGAGAGGCTGTATGACAGAAATCAATCAGAGGGCAATCGTCCATACACTTCCCGTGATGCCCCAACCCATCGATACAGACATTAGGAGGGGAATGCTACAGGAGAGATGCATGGGGAGAGGAGGAGAGAAAGCTGGAAAAAGAAATAAATCAAAATAGAAAAAGAGAGAAGAGATGGCAACGTGTTGTGCATGTGTGTGCCCTTTATATGATCCCCAAACACTCCACAGTCTGTAGCCTTTCCCTTTTTTTGAATCTCTACTTTTTCTCCAGAAGACCTAACATGATGATCTTATCTGCTGCAATATTTTGGGAACAAAAGAAAATCGTGCTCCAGGAGTTGTTTTAAAGACATTTGAAATTAAAAACGTTGATGGTGTTTAATGGGGTTTAATGGGGATGGAAGAAGACAATAGAATTGAAGAAGCTTGCTCATGTTGTCAGTCACTCAGTGCTTACTGCCTACCTCTAGAGTGTGTACTGATGTGGACAAGCATCACAAGTCAAATGGCTACGTTCAGGTTAATAGATAGTGTGGTGAAATATAGGTCAATGGTTGGGGCTAAATTCTGCCAATCTTAGGGAAATCTTATCCACAAATTCTGTAGGTATACTAAGCCAACATTGTATAAGTCAACAAGATAACATGAAATGTATTCATTTCAAGTCATATAGTGTCAGCCAATGCACGGAAATGACAGATTATTGATGATATGTGGATAGAAAATTGGGTTTGTACTGAACGTGTTTGAGTGTGTGAGCGTGTGTTCATTCTATTTCATTGTGAGCACAGTGTGAGTCAGCCAGGTCTTTTTACTGACCAGAGCGAACACAAGTTGTGAAGCTACCTGCTGAGATCAATACATCAGAGCCCGGAGCACCTGTCAGGAAGCATTCTGTGTGTGTGTGTGTGTTTGTGTTTGCGTGTGTGTGTGTGTGTGTAATAGCATGTGACATCAGTCAGACCTCCTGCCCACTTCCCTGGAAGAGAAACAACATGAGATCACATGAATCAACGGCTGCATGTACAGTACAACACAAGGCACCGACACACACACACACACACACACACACACAGGATGTGTGTGCTGAGTGATGCTGGCCAGAGGCACGGCCGACAGTCTGACACCTCTGATGACACGAATGGGAACCCCACCTGACATCAGCCTCCCTTTCACTGCCCAACGGCATACAGATAATAGTTCCAAGGCCAATGTCACTTACACACAGAGGGATGACCACAGGCGACCTCACTTGCCGTTGGTGCATACTTTACACACACACACACACGCCGCACTACAACATGTATAATATAGCCTATATGGAGGAAGTGAGGCGCCAGTGAAAAACACAAACAAACCTGAAAAAAAGGCTCTCGTCTATGGTGCATCATCTGTCACATGTTACACATATGTGCCTGTACTGTGACGGCCACCGTACACATATGCATTCCTATGTGCATATACACACACACACACACACACACACACACACACACCCACAACATCATGCCCTCAGCCCTGAAGGAAAGCGTGACCTTACTCTCACATGAGAGCACAGCATGCCACATATACTACATTAGGTCTACACATACTGTGGACAACATCGACATTTACACACACCTGACGAAGTATGTTCAGAAACACACACGTAAACTGAGAAAGATTAAGGAGTACAGAAACACACAAATAAACTTTGTTTTATGTACGATTTTTTTTTTTTCTTTACTCTTTTTGTTACCTGATTTGCAATCTGGGCATAAACGTAACAAAAGTCATAAGCACTATTGATTCAGTATTGATTCAGTCTTCTTGCCATAACAAAGTCAGAGAGTGCATGTTTTAAAGAACAAAAATATTTGATGTCACCTTATGTGACACTAAATCACTAGATTTGCGGAGCAAAGACGCCCCTTTTCCCTGCCGTAAATGTAAACAGTTAAACACAATCTCACTCAGGAGCAGCTCAGTACAAGCAAAGTCTTTTCTGTTGGTCCCTGTGGCAGTTTTGGGATTAACTGCCATGCTCAGGAATCCAAGGCAAGCGCCCCTGGCTCACTTTCTTGCCCAATTTTAGCCTGAGGGTCCAAGTTTGAGCTGGCTGCCTTCCAGCCATAAGTCCACTTTCTCTTGGGTAGCTGTTTTTACATTTAACAATGCAGGAGATCTATTGGACATGTAGCTATGTACAGTCAAGTTTGAATACATTACTGTTATCTGAGGTTGCTTGATGTCATCACAAGACATTGTTTGCCTGCAGTATTCTTGTTACTATCAGCACACGTGTTTTTTTTTCACGCTTGTTGGCATTTTAAATTATTTGATCAACTAACCAATATATTATTCATTTAGGTCATATTGGTGCGGCAGCTGGCCCATTTCATGGTTGAAAACAGCCGTTATGAAGAGTGACATAAAAAACTGTGCTTTAAAGATGCTCACTATGAAATTCAGCACATATCTGATGCCTCCACACAGCTCTCAACATGGTGATGGCTGAGCCGGCAGCTCAGCCATCACCATCACCATGCTCAACAGTGCAAACCAGAGTGTCACCTGGGCCTGTCTCAGCTCCACTAACGATCAACAGCTTTGGCCATTTTTAGAGTTCGGCCGATCACGCATTCAGCCACTGGTAGAGGGCTCTGCCTGTGCTTACAGAACTAAGGTTACAATACCGTAACCTTCGCTGATTCTATATTAACGCTCGGAATATTATATAGCAATAGTAATTAGAAAACAAGAGTGAGAGTGAACATTGCTTCGAGTCACATGAGAAGACTTGTATGACAATTTTGAGTACTTTTGAAAGAAATGATCTGATTTGGTGTGAATGTGTTTTCGTGGACTTAAGCTGTACCTTTCATCATTTACTGAATAGTTAGCTTTTCTTTCTTACAAATCCTTTTGTAAATTACACACTTTTTAATACAGATTTAAAGCGATGTCTCAATCTAGAGAATTGTACATAGGGTGCCATGAGTTACTAAATTAAACATTAATATTCAGACACATTCTTGCTACAGTAGCCGCGCCTCCTCCTCGACTCCTGTCATTAATTCTGCATTTTTCCAAATATGCTGACGTGCACGTGCCCACGTGATTGACAGGAAGTGGGGACACGCTCTCCCTTTGATATCTCCTGACTGACATGAACATAGAACCACAGGTTATTTTTTGAGTGAGCGGATCATTCAGTAGTGTCGCATACTTAGTATACATACATAGTGAGAAACTGTCAACATCCTGGCATTCTGAGTGCTAAAATTCCTCTTCTATGACAATGACTAGACAGGAAATTGGTCATTCTCTAATAATCATGGATGCTTTTTTCACAAGATGTACAAATACAATGCCCCAGTAAGTGGAGTGCCAAGGTATGATAGGGAAATGTATCGCAGTTCCTGCAGTTTAAATGACCTCAAGAGCTGAAAGAGAAGCTGACTTTCAACTAGAAATGTTCACCTAGAGGGATGGATGCAGGTGTCCTTTGGGCCAGTCACAAGTAACAAGATGCATTATTCCTCCCCAGTATAATTAAAATCCATCAATTTGTGTGGCAGCTATTGCCTTTTCACTCTGAAACCTTGACCTTTAATTATGGCACCTCTATCAGTATAAATTTTGAATCTCCAGAGCACACTGTCAAAATGCATCATTAACCTACGATTAGACAAAATACGCTTGTTATGTAACAGTTTCCTTTGTGGATTCCTAAAATAAAGAGGAGTTACTGTGTGATGCAGAACAATTTACTGAACTTCAGTGATTCGCCTGTAAGAAGCAATAAAAGATAGAAATGAGTTCAACCAGACAGAAAATGAGACACAAATAACTGAATAAACATTACATAAACAGTGATTACATTTTCACCTTAATTAGCAAGATATTATAACCAGACAGTGTAAATATCAATGAGAAAATGCAGGTCTTTAAATTCACACTTTTTTTTTTTTATTTCAATTAGCAGGGGAAATTGGTTTTTACCACAAACATGACTGAATGTGCTACAAAGCATCAACACTGCACACTGATACATCCTTTTGGGAACCTAATTAAAGTATCTCTGTGGAGCTGAGAGAGGCGATACAACTCAATAACCTATTTTACAAATCTCAGTTATCGGTGCTTGGATTCTAAATTCCCTGTATGTGGTGGTCCCAATTTCATTATTTGTTGAACAATTTGTCATGAAGCTTAAGGTTTGACAGGAAATCTAAAGCGATGAATCAGACCCCTCCCTGGTAGTCTTAAGTGTTAGCGAGGCTAATAGCGAGACACACTACCTGTAAATTAAAGCAGCGTGTTGCTGTCAAGACTCACTGTGTCATGAGCTACACAGAGGTTTAATCAGAATGTCATATAGTGTACAGATGAAAGGCCACACACACACAAACACACAAGGCTCTTTAAGACATTTGTTACAGCTGCTTTAGCCGTCTCATCGTGTTAATGTTATTTGGACGGGCAGATTGGCTACTGGCAGACTTAACAATCCACCAGAGTCTGGGGCCATTTTTCAAAACACCAATTACGAGTTTGTATCTCATCGTCTCATCGATCAGAGAGCTAGCTATTCACTCAGAGTGACATCAATTAACTCATGTGTCCCTAAACAAAGGTTTGGGGGAGGAGACATAATTGCACCCATCATGGGGTTATGTCCTTTATCCTGCAACTGTATAACAAACAGGCTGATACATTTCTAATTGTATGTGTATCACACTATTAAAGCTTAGTGTATTCTCTATATGTTGTGTGTTTGTGCATGTGAGAGCTGTAAAATGCCTGTGGTAATGGAAAAGATCCAGAGTTGCTATCATGGGTGACAAACGGTGTAGCGTTCCATTTCTGTCACTGGCTTGGATGGGTGATGTTTATTTCATATACAGTAGGCAGCAGTGTGTGTGTGTGGGTGTGTTTTATCCATCTTGTGGGGACTAAATCTGTTTGCAGTCGCATCGTGGTGATTTGCCTTCCTTATGGGGACAAAATGTCTGTCCTCATAACGTAAATCACTACATTTTAGGGTGAAATATTGGTTGGATGAATTGATTTCTGCCTCTCCGTAAACAAGCCAAATATGTTGCTGAGGACAGGAAGTAAAAGCATGGGGGGCATTTATTTTAAGCAGCATTATTTATAGTCTTGTTCTATCTCGTTTGAAGTGAAATGCTCAGCAGCACATGAAAAGAAACAACAGTGCTATTGAACTTGATGAGTAGAGGAAGCGGAAGCCTGCGCTTATGTTTGAGAGGGCGGGTCTCAAAGTCAGAATGGAGGGACGTCGCATGTGTGTGTTTGCTTTTAGGGGTTTTGATCTCTCTCCTGACTTAACAGAGTGGAGTCCATCAGCAACAGATACCCCTTTCAATTATTCAGGAGGTTAGCATGAAAAATAAATGGCTTCTTCCTGCAGTGAGAGGTAGGTTGCTGCTCTGGTTCCAGTGAGTCGTTCAGCCTTTTTTTCGCTGTACACTCACACAGAGGACAGGCTGGGCAATAGATTTATTTCAGCTATTATTGCGGATCACTGCATTTTTTCTCGTTATTGGTCAAGACCACAACTTCTGGGCAGCTGCCCCAAACTCATCATCAGTGAGATATCTCTCAACTTTTGTATGACTCACTGGAAGTTCCAGGTCAGGTGAAAACAGTCGTGGTACTCAAGTGTAATGATGGTACGTTTGAGAGATAATCAGTTTTTATAGAAACTCTCATCTGACCTGTACCACTTCAATTCCAAGCATTGCACAAAATTTGGAAAAAACGGTACTCTCACGGTACTTAAACTATAACATGTAGTTAAGACCTGTAATACATTGAACAAGTATAATTTGAATGCTGCTGAAACGATGTCACCTAGACATCTCTTAACCTGCAAAATCACTATATCAAAGCTCACTGGGCTTTTTTATGTATTATTATTTCTTTCTAATAAAACGACTCCAGTCATGTTGATTGGGAAGTTTTTAGTGTTTGCATATATAATATCTGTACAGTTTAACCTCTACTCATTATTAAATTGCCAGACTCCAGTTTTATACGTTGTTTGTCAGTAACAATATTGCTACAATATAGTATATAATAAAGTTGAAATACCATTGCCGTTAGAGTTTTACTGTGAATACATTCATAGAATGTAAATCTGGACGTTCGTGGTGTGTTTTGCAATTGGTTTTTAGCTCTTTCACTTGTTTCATGTGACAGCATGGATCTATGAGGGTACCTCTCTGAACAATGTACAGCAGGCTTGTCCCACAGACAGCCAGCTCATTTCCATATTTAGACGAGAAGCAAGCCAGGTGTCTCTGATGGCACGTCACTTTGTTCCAGGTGATAGCCATTTGGCTAAAGCTGACCTTCCTTTTTGTCTGTCTTCAGTGCTTCTTACTTTGTCTTTCTTCTCCTGTCTGACTAATTTGTGGCTCTCTTTGTGTCCCCGTCTCGTTTTTTCTCTTCATGATGATCGGCCTCCGAAAGAAAGAAAAAGGGGGAAAGAAATATCTCTGCCTTAACTCTAATGTAAGCTTCCTCTCCTGGTTTTGTCTCTTTCAGGTGGTGCATCACGTTGGTCCTCCCCTGCATGTGACTGCTGCTGCAAGAACCACAAGGGTGACGGCGAGGGCGAGAGCGGCACCTCATTCAACGAGCTCTCCACCTCCAGCTCTGAGAGCCAGTCAGAGGCCAGCTCTCCCCAGGGAACAGTCATCTGCGGCCCGGTCAGCCGCCAGTCACACCCCCACGCCAACGTCCAAACCCTGGACAGGCCGCTGAAAAAGGGCCCCATCGCCATGCTCCAGCAGTCCGAGCAGCGGCGGAAGAGTGACTTGTTGCGCACGCTTACGGCGAGCTCCCGCGACACCAGCACGTGCAAGAAACGTCCAGCAAAAGAGAAGCCGACGGTCGAGGAGGAGTTGGAAAAGTGCATTCAAGACTTCCGCAAGATCAAGATCCCAGAGAGGTTCCCCGAGAAGAAGTACATGTGGCAGGCCGACTTGCTGAGAAAGTACCGCCTCTGAGCCAGGAAACTGGACAGAGGGTGCAGACACATGAGGCCAAGGATCAGTTTACATGTTTTTTCGATCATGACTTTTGCAACAAAAGGGAGATAACACCTAACTCATTAGAATCCGGTTACTGGGAGAAATGTCACCTTCATGCCAGTAGGTTGAAAGTCTACACAGAAGCTAGTAAAAAAGCATAAAAACCAGACTCTTCTCTTATTGACATAGTACGTATGTGTGTGTATGTAGTTTAGGCCTACTGTATGTACTGTACGTATGTGCCGCACTTGCTGAATGCTTCAGAGCCTTGAATAATTATATCCCTGAGGACTAATCCATGTGGGGTGAAAGACAACCTGTATGAGCCGATCAACCAACTGAAGGCTTGCTAATGGCTACAATGGGGGGTTACTGAGGGTTACTGGACTACACACACTGTCATCCGTCATAATTTCCATGGAAAACCATCACCGGAGCTACAGTTTTAGTCCACAAAGACGAACTGATTTATTATGTGAATGTCTGTGTTAATGTGTGTGTGTGTGTGTGTGTGTGTTCGCACCCAGGTGGCCTAGAGGTCATGAATAAATCTACATCAGGAACCATTAATAATTCATGCTGTCCCGACAGTGCTCTCACTATAAATACTCCTAGAGCGCTCCGCTGCCAGGTTGGCGTAAAACAGCTGGGTCAATTACTTAACTTTTAGGCAACATTTGGGGACTTTTGAAGCAGGAGAGGCGGTACAATTTCATCAGCGGCACAATTCATAATTTTCTTCTTCTAATATCAGTTATGTTGCAAACGTACCCCAAGTGAGTCAAACTACTCTGCATTGCATTGATTTGTTGCTGTGTTGGCTGGATGTGGAGCAATTCCCAGGTTACTGTGTGAAAGATAAGTGAAAGAGTGAAGGATTGTGTTTGACGGTCAAACCATGGGGGGAAAGGTTCCATAAAGAAAAAATCCTGATTCTACACACGCTTTTCCCAATTACATCATAGCCATTTTAGCCAATAACGTCATCAAAATGAACGATCAATTGTGAGGTCATTTAAACCATGCTGAATATGACACCTACAGTAAATAGACAGAATGGCTACACAGGCTAACCCATCAACACAGACGGATGCTTTCTACCGGGACTGTTGACATGGTGATTGATAGTTATTGATCATAGGGCAAGAGCTGATAGATGTGGTTCTTCTTCACAGTAATGAATGAAGCCCCTGGGTAACTTACAAAGACAAGCTGGTTATGTATTTAGTGAAAATTAGCCATTATTCATGTATGGATTGATGTTCCCCTGGTTCAGTTGTTGTGATGTATTGTGTTGTGGTTACAGAAACAACCAAGATGGCAGACATCTATTTCTAAAAGAGTGCAATTCAAGAACACAATTTCATTTCCCCAGTAGGTTGATTTTTTTTATTCAGGTTGCAAATTAAGTTGTTGATGACTGCAAAGGGGCGAAAGCACACAGGCATTCAGTGATGTTGTAAATGTGGAACATTTCTTTTCAGTTATGATGGCAAACTTTTGAAGATGATGAATGCCATTTAACACATCCCTTTTTAATATAGTTCATTGTTTATTTAAACAGGTAGTGTTACTGACATCACAATCTCTGTTTTAGGAGAGACGCATGCAAAAGAGAGAACATATAGTAAAAGGATTGGACGTATATTGTACAGCGGATTGTACAACTAAGGAAACAAATACATGATTCAGTGAGAATTAGAGTTAAAAATTTAAAAAAAATATTTTATTAGCAACTTGTACTGTGAGAGGCAAATTAAAAGCATGATGTCCAAAGTACTGTGGAAGGAAGCGTCAATGACCTCACGATGTCTAATGTGTGAGACAAATGTGATCAGATTTACTTTAAGGTTCCATCAGAGGAAGTAGCTGATGAGATAAACAACTGCATACAGAGACAGGTTTGTTGGTCCCAGCTTAAAAATCATGTTATTTCTGAATAGTGTGATAGACAGCTATGATGAAAGATGTAGTTATAAATATTGATGAACTGTCTTGTACAGATGATAGTTCAGAAAGGCCGTCTTGGTGGTAGTAGTAGTAGTAGGACAAAAAAAAAAAAAAGAGGACACAGTGGAAAGCATTTTCACGGTGAAACATGATTCAAGTTCTCAATATGTTTTGTTATTGCAGCTTATGAAAGTGTAGAGGAATGGGCTTTATCAACAATCATAGCTTTTACACAGCACAAAGTTAAATTAAAAGCACACACACATATGCATATATAAAATATAACAAATGTTATTCAAAAGATCAGTTTATTTAAAAAATACCCCAATTTAAAAATGTTCTATTATACTTATTTTTCTATCTAAAGGCCTTTAAATTAATAGATTATCCAATGCCCTTATGTTGCCCATAACATGCATTTCCTGTAAGAGAAGTGGTTCATGGGTAGTAAGATATTTGTAGTTATATATATATATTCAGTGGTGCCCATATGTCTGCTGTGGTTTATTATAATATACATTAATATGGTTGCAATAGGCGCTAGATGCAAACCAACCATTTCCCTCATGTCCATACAATGAATATGACATATTTTTCTACAATACTGGGATATTACATTTTCATCTTGAAGTCATTTATCTTATGAGCTGAAGTTTGGATATGTTAATGCACACCACACAATATATGTAAATAAACACCATAAATCATACCTAACCAGAATAATGTATTATACTAGCTGTATATAACACGCAAATCCATGAGGTGTGGCTGCCGCGCCGTTTTTAGTGATGCAGTAGACTGACGCTAATGTAATACTGACATTCTTGTTTTATCATTTAGAGTATTGGCCCATCAGGGACGAGGACACACCTTTAACATATTATAGCCTATATTTACCACTATAACAAATGATAAGCAAACTTGCTTTCCCGAGACAACATAATCATAAACTGGTTGTCAGCACATTTGACTGACAGCGCAACACAAGCTACACAAAAGCATTCACTGGTGACTAAGACATTTCAGCAACGCTGGATTGAAATCAAAAAAATCTGAAGATGTTCATGCCTTAAACAAACAATCTATCCCTGAAGCGTTTGTTACCGTGCAGTGCAGTCAGAAAGTGTTGTGTGCATTTGTTGTTGTTTAGGCTCTGTACTCTCTGACATTGGATTTTAAATGAAACAACAACTATGGAGTTAAAGTGCTGACTTTCAGCTTCTAACAGTGTTTGGGGGTGTTTTACATCCCCATTGGGTGAATACTGAATAGTGTCCTCATAACGTACATCATTACATTTTAGGGTGAAGAATTGGTTTAAGGTTTACGATTAGGCTGGTAACAATATATAATAGTAAACGGCACTTTTCCCCCCCAATTTCAGGACAATACAACAGGACAACATTTCTACATTTCCCAATAAGTCAAAGCTGAGAATCAGAACTTAAACACAACAGTCTCATGTGCTGGAGTTATGAGCCAACCCACAACAAAACAGACTGCACTATATACAATGTGTAGTGGTGTTGTATTCTCGGTTAGCGTTCCTGGTCTGAACCAAAGGAAAATTTGTTTCACTTTTTGCACAAGTTTTTTGTTGTTGACTTGCATACAGCACAGTAAGTTCACACTGGCCAGTTACAAAACAACGAGGACTTATGGTTATAAGTCACATGTATTCTGGTCTTCAAACAGCTTGTAAATACAGGAGGAAATAGCTGAATTTTAGCATTAGGCCAGACGATAGTTTGCCTTTGGTTGATTATTGCTTTAAGCTTTCCGAGAACAGCATGCTGACTGAAGATACTGTATAAAGATGTTTCTCTTTTACTTACTAAAATATGTGTTTTCAGCTGCTGGTACAACTATTATCTGGCCAAATGATCCGACACAGTTTGAAAAAACATGATCCATATAAAAGATGAACATCTCTGGTTGTCAAGAGAGAATTGTTGCATAGCTTTTTGCATATGTTTGTTTGTACAGTTATTTTTGACATCCGCAGTAGATAGTCTTGTGCTGCTTTTATTCAGTCCAGCTTAAAGCAAAGAGATATTTGGAACCGTGTTTGCTTGACTCTGCCTACCATTTAAAAAAAAAATGTGTTGGGTTTTGTTTACTTTGAGATGATTCAACATCAAGGTCGGTCGGTCACGGAAATCTATCCGAGAGCATTTTCAAACACAGATTTGTCTTAAGACGGGAGAAATGCTGTTGAACAGACACAGAGGGAAAATGCATACCAAGACACCCGGTGGCCTTCTAGAGTAGAATACAGCTGTTTTTGCACAATGTATAGAGTTATACAGAAACACAAACAAGTATTTGAAAAAGAGATAAATCAATAATCACCTTACATGCACAACACAGTCACAAATATTGTGTCTGTCATGAGAGAGAAAGCTAACCAGTTTTCACCTTTAGAGCACATTAATTGATATTCAGTTCTTTGGGCCTGAAAAAAAAAAAGAAAAAAAAAGATTAAAAGAATTTCTTCAATTTGGTTTTTAGTCAAATGTGATGTATGAAAAAGAAGAGAGACTGAAGTGATGTTAAGTATGTGAATTAATGTGATCTTGGAGTGCCCGTCTACAGATTTTCTTTCCTGAGGTTATGGTCATGCCCTGCAGGTGAAGCCAATGTACATGACTGCAGGCCCTGTTATTTTCCTCCTGTCTTTGAATTTGTCAAAAATCATCTATTCCGATACCACCTGGCACATACTGTTTGAAACAAAAGGGCGTCTGTTTTTATGTATGTTGTTCTGACACTAAAAAGGAAAAGAAAAAATGGTTCAGATACATTGTGAGCATGTTGGTATACAAAACATATAACAGATTTAACTTAGTCTGTTCTTGTGAAAAAGATTATGTCAAAAAAACTGATATTTAACAGAAAAAAAGAAAACTTGCAAAAAAAAAAAAAGATAAGCACAAATGTGTTGATAGTGTCTGCTGTTCCTCCACAGGTGTATAACATTATCAAATAAAAAGTCTGCAGTGTGACTGAGCTCCTGCAAAACAGAGTTATTCTCACCCCGGGCCTATGAAAATAGTTCATGGAAATACTTGTTTCATACATAGATGTATGTCCAGAAACTAAATGATTGTTTTCCATTAACAGCCAAACATCTGTGGTGAGAGTTACCCTGTATTCCAGGTGTTACTATGTCTACCTTTAGAGTTCAAATCATCTGAGAGTCTTTAGATACAAAGCATATAGTCATTTTGAAAATGTATGACGACAACAATAAACAAGACATTCTGTACAGCGACCTAAGACTTGCCTTTATTCCTAGTTCTCATCTGCTTTGTACATGTAATGTAATGTAATGTAATGCTTCCTTGTAACCGGCGCAGCTTTCCTAGCCTTTACGGCACTCGTTCAGCGGTCCAGGGAACACACCGACCATTTGCATGCGTTGTAAATCGTATCACATGATGCTACTCGGCCAATCAAATATGTGTATTCCGCTAAGCATTGCAGCTTTAGGGAGATATTCACTCACAGGGGAGAGACGGGTGAGAGGCCGAGTCGTTCATGTCGTTCTCTAAAAAGAGGAATGTGGACAGCTTAACCAGAGCTTTTAACCGAGAATGGACAGACTCTTATGTTTATTCTTCCAGTGGACAGTTCAAAACCAGTGTGTCTCATATGTACAGAGACCGTGGCAATTATTAAAAGCGGCAATGTGAAGCACCACTATGAGACAAAGCACAAATCTTTTCAGCAAACCTACCCACTCAAAGACGGAATAAAGGCACAGAAAATAAACAATTTATGAGCCCGACATGATCAGCATCCTAACACATTAATTCACTGCCCAACAATGATGTAAACAGAGAGGAGAATAGAGCTGAAACAAGTGGTTTCAATAACCACAGATAAAGTCCCTGCACACAAATGTCTCTTATTAGAAGAGGAGAAGAATATAATATCGTGGCTTTCTCGTTTGACATCACTTCACACCTGAATTAACCAAATTTAAATATGCAGAGCAAAGACAATTCAGTTAAATTCATTTTCCTAAAATTAAGTACTTTATTTCAAGATAAACATTTTTCAAAAGCTTTCCGTTATGTAATTTGTTCTCCCTTATTTTACTTGAAATGAGAAGAAAATGTATTCATTATTAGAGTATGTCATATTTATAATTCATCCTGAAAATGAATATAGTTCAAATATTATTCAATTGAATACATACAGACATTGATGCAGCTGTTGGCTACTTCACTATATATGGGACTAAATCACAGCGCAAGTTAGACATTAATGTGACGTTCAGGACCTTTGTATGAGGAGATTCTCTCTAACTGGACCTCGTTGAATATGAATTGAATACCCCTGTCCTAGTCTAATACATAACATGCCTGCAACTCCCTGCAACTGCATCAATCAGAGTTTTACTTGAAACAAGATGTCCTCATATTTCATCACATTAGCCCAATGTGCTGTTTACTTTCAAAACAAATTAAAACGTTGTTTGTTTTGTTTTTTAGTTCAGCGTGTGCTCATTTCATGAAATAAAACATTAATATTGACATTGACGAGAACTTGAAGTACTGCAATCTACAGGCATGTGTTTATTTTTTTGTTGTGTAGGAAGGAAAGGTGAGTTGTATGCTGCCTCTAAAATCAATTCCTATTTACTGTGTATATAGTGTAGTGCTACACACAATACATTTTATAAGTGTCCAAATTCACACAATACATTTTATAAGTGTCCAAATTCACACAATACATTTTATAAGTGTCCAAATTCACACAATACATTTTATAAGTGTCCAAATTCTGTCCATGGCATGAACGCTATATTATGCGTTATAAATGTACTGCTTACTATGTGAACTACTGACTGTTTACTAAAGAGAGTAGTTAATGAGTGAACAAGAAAGTGTTTTTGGACACTGCAGTAGAGCCATATTTACAGCCCAGTATTATGTATTTATATATACATAACATGTACGTCATTGATTGAGCTTGGTGGGGCTTATTTTTGTCACAGGATACGACAGAACTTTGATCCACAAGCAGACAGTCTAGATGAAACGGGTACAGTTCAGAGCCTCGAAGGTCAGGTCAGGCTTACAGTTGGCGACAAGCCAACAGTGTGAAGAAAGAGACAGAAACCAGCAGCTAAAGTGCTAAGGCCGGTTGGACAATCTGACAAACAAAAAGTGTAAACTGCACTGTTCTGAGAGGCTCATGAGAAAGTGAGAGGCCGTGGTGCAGGCAAGTGATTGGATGAGGTGATCTGCGGGTACGGTAAAGCTTGACAATGCTGGGCAGGTTGAGCGAGACAGGGTTGGGAAAGTGACAGGTGAGTACACAAGCTGTTTCTCACAGCCTTAATATATATTCACACATTGCAAAGCGCTCATCGCATCATCATAGCAACGTGTTTTGAATGAGTATGCAACAAATGATTGTACTTTTCTACTAACAGGAAATGAAGCAAGACATCAGCCATCAAAAAGAGTAAAAATGTGTACTGTGATATGGCATCGGGACAAATGTGACCCCTTTTGTTCTGTAAGTATACAAAGCTGCAGAAGTTCACAGCATTCCAATAACGGGGGGAATCAGAAATCATGAAGAAAGAAAAGAACAGACAAGAACAAGATACAAGAGGATAATGTATGTAGTGTGTGCGGTCCTTTGTGAAATGAAGGCCTGATGATGTTAAATATTGACATGAATACAATAATTCAATTTAGAAACACACCAACAAACACTCAAATGTGAGTCATGCAATTTCCTAGCCAAGATAATTATTTCAAACTCCCAAGATTTTCCCAATCTTCACAAGCAACCTTTTTTCCACTTAAAGCACCTTCACTGATCCTGCAGATAATGTCTATCAAAGTCTTTGAGGGTACAGTTCTCATGGTGGCCACTAGGACCAGAGACTAATCAGACATAGAAGATACAAATGAAGCAGGAATGAAGACACACGTTTTAAAAAAGTCCACATTCACCATAAAAAAAAAACTTGCCTCTAAGTCCTCTGACAAAACTTCAAGAGAATTAAATCATCCATTTGGCATTGGCATATGGAGAGAAATCAGCTATTTCTGTCCGACTGGCTCGTCCCCTGACAATACAGTTAATTATACTGATTTCAAAGTCACAATCAGGAAGAGAAAGTCTGCTTGTGAGGGAAGAATGCATGTTTCAAGTCCCTCTTTGTAGCTGCCAGCTCTCCATGGAAGGGAAGAGGGGGGAGAGTATGCATGACAGGCTTAAAATAGCATCAGTAGGATCGGCTATCTCCCCAAGATCAGGCGATGGCGGCTACATGTGGCTCTTAGAGCTGGCCTGATCCAGCAATGAAGACAGTGATGAAACAAGAAATGTAGAATGTGGGGTGTGGATGGAAGTGTGAGGGAAAGGTGATAAAAGAGTGTTGAAAGAGGAAAAGGTATTAAATAGGATAAAAGGTGAGAAAAGGGAGGGAAATGAGGCAGAGGCAATGGGCAGAGGGAGGGAGAGGTTAGAGGATGGACAAGATAGACGGAAAGTAAGCCGGGCAGATGGATGGAATGGAGATTAAAAGGGAGGAAAGGAAAAGGGATGAAACAGAAATGAGTCACAGATATTGAGGATAAGAAAAGACACTTTGTAGGCAGAGAAGCAGCATAAAGACAACTCGATGCAGGTGTAGAGACAGGTGGAGGAGTAAGGAAGGAAAGGAGCAGAAGAACATCAGCAATGGGATTGAGGAGGAAGAAAAAGATGAAGAGCTAGGAGTGGGGGGGAGGGGGAGGGGGAGGGGGAGGGGGGAAGGAGGAAGCACACAGAGCCTGTGTTAGCTGTCAGCATCCATCTCCAAGATAAGCGCTCCAGCAACATGATCCGTTTTCCAGCATTACAGATGAAAGCGAGCGCTCCTGCACTGCAATCAGATCAGCCGCGTGTATCGCCATTGTTGCAACTAGTCCGGATGATTTTCTCAACAACACAGCTGAATGATGCACACTGCCAGCCATTGTGGAGCGAACAATGGTACAAGCCCTTTGTGCACAATAGGCTGATCCTGCGTTAACTGTGTCCTGGAGCCACTATCCCATTGACAAGATGAGTAAAAGGACATTTATTAATGCATTATCACTTTTTCTCTGTGAACTGTACCGAGCCAAACATTACTTGAGGCCCTGCTGTGCAATGAAAGTCACATGATAGATACAGCAGGCTTTTTAATATACAGCACAGGAGTCCTGTCAGCAAAGGGCTAACGACGGCAAGCTTAACACATTAACACAGGATGTTTTGTGAGATTTGAGAGCTGCTGAGCTACATTACTTTGAAATGTCGCCAGTTACTGAATACAAATTACATGGACGTAATTAGTACAGAAATCCATGGGATTACAATACAAATTGTGATTCCATCTGCATACTTTTGGATTATTCAAAAATCAAACGTTTAATACCGCACCTTATATACTAAACTTATAGTATAACTGTTTCTTTTTTTATCTTAGTTTTTGCTGCTGCTGCTTTTTAATCAAAGGCCACATGGAGGACCTACGCTCTTGTTACTTAAGAGGAGCACTTACTCAAAATTCAGACCAGATTACATTTGATAAAATCAGCAATTACATCAAAGTTACGTTGTCTAAGATTATTTAATTACATTTTTGATTGGATCTTTAAAATCTGTTTATTCCAGCACATTTGTGTAAGAATAATTTGATTTGACCAATTCTAAATGCTAATCTCACACTGCCTAAAAGCCAGACAGCACTCTGAGATATAACATAAAAGCCACAGATTTTGAATATCAACAAGAACAAACGGTCTCCATCTTATCTCAGATAAAAAAACAAGACATGTCTTGATTTGCTCTCTGTCTCAATACCCACCAGAGGAAAGAGTACTGATAACGTCAGTTTGCTAGATAGCTAATAAACTGCAGCATATTACAGCGGTTTAAAAAACGTACCCTGTTAGTCAGTTTATATGCTGATGCTAACAAAATTGTCATTGTGATATCTGTTGGACTTTGTGACCACTCGCAATTATTTGATGAGGGAGTCCCTGTTTTAATTGCATCTCTTGTTTTATGAACAAAATGATACACATATATGCAGAAGTTGACCGGCATGAGGCAGGGAAGACGAACATGGATGTAAACAAAGCGGGTTTTCCAAATATTAAATTAATCAGCATAAGCAATCAATACATCTTTGATGAGAAAATAAACACTTTTTTGTTCAGTCTTAATGATTCGCATAATGCGTTTTGGTTAGAAAACAGCGAATGCAAATAATACAGTGTTTGTTTACAAGAAAGCTCCACAGGGAGCCTTTAATATGCCTTTTATGTCTACTGCAGGATTTAGGTTTATTATTGTACGTTTCATTATCTCTGGTATTCCACATTCCCCAACATTGGGGGAAATTGATTTGAGATATGTGAATTAATTCCTTTAGTACATATTCATGAGACAGACTGTAAAATGCACTCTTGTGAAAGTCTGAAGCTGAAGAGCGAGGTAATTTCATTCGCCATTTTTTAAATTGGGTGTGTTCTTTTATCTGCTAGTTTGGCTCTCCTCCCTCACTACCACTTGTATCCTACATGGACGTATCTCAGAGAAACACATGGGGACAGAAAGAAGAAACAGAAGTGAACAGAAAAGACAGATAACAGCAACAGATGACAGTTTGCCAAAATACTGTAGAGCTCCTGTTGCTGTTCTTGTAGGTCGGAGATTTCACTTTCAGTCGACACATTGCTGAAACATCTGAGAGCTGTCGATAAACAGTAAAGCAGTGTTGAACTTAAACTGTAAATGTTAAAAGAGGCAAATTAATTGTAATTAAGTATGATGGCATGTATGTTAAATAAATAAATAAATCCCATTTTAGAATACAAAATTATTTGTTAAAGGGTAGATTTTTTTAATGCATCACTTAAATTAACATTTGACTAATCCATTCATTTATTTAATGTAATTGAACAGCAAAAAAGTGTGTAATTATTTCAGTGGTACACTCCGGACTGCATAATGTATCGGATAATGTGCAACTTTGAATAACATGTTAAAATAAAATGTCTAAAAGCCTTTATTTAAAGCATGAATTCAGTAATGAGAGTAACACTGGCAGTATACTGTGTTATGTGGCTGAACATTTGCATTGATTGAAATGCTTTTACCTGTGAATATTGAATACTTATCATAACTGATTTTTAAGCCATCAGGATAATTTATGCCTGTTTATACAGTGTGTTGTTGCAAATGAAGGGAAGGCCATTTCCAGTTTGAAGAGTCACAACCCAAGTCCATTAGTCTGCTGTTGTTCATACTGATGTGCTAATTAAAGGGTGTGAAAGTGTGAAATGTATCTGCAGTGCTGGTGTTGTGTAAATGGAAGAGGATTTATTTTTGTCTTGGATGTGCCGAGTGTGAGGAGAAAGAGATTTCTTGGGGTGCTTGATGAATCCCTCTGTGCTCCGTTCTTCATCTTTTTCTCACCTCACTGTTTATATAATGATCTTGAATTGCCAAAATCAATGGATACTCGAATTTACAACTTTATTAGACAAACACATTTTTTTTTTTCAAAGTCAATTAAGATGAAACGCATATTTTAGTGTCAATATATATTAAAAAAAAAAATCTTAGTGTGGTGAAGCCTGACCGGAGTGGCTTCTGAAGTGGTAGGAGGCAGACGCGAGAGACTTTGTTCCGATAACAAAAGGTGTTTTATTTACAAAAGTGCCCTGCTACACGTGTAACCAAACATATAACTTAGCTTAACTGGATAAAACTCAACTCATCATAAAGTAACATAATCACGTGCACACAGCTGCACACTGCTCTTCCTCTCTCCTGTTCAGTCAACATCATCTCCTTATATAGAGCCTCCTATCAGCAGGATTTAGTTCCTACCATGAGTGCAGGTGACACCAATTACTGACAGACACAAGCTATACCTTACAGCACCCCTTTAGGTAGCCAACAATTGTATATGGTTTAACATTTGCTATACACTCACAACAATGTAAAACAGATCACAACTAATCTACAAATCTACCAGTACATACTCTACCCCCCCCCCCCCCCTCCAGACTTGGTCTGACCCAATGACATCACGGATGACATCATCCAGTGTATAAATAGAGGAAATAGTTGGGTGCCTCCCCCTTTAGCCTCTGGAACACTTGGTGGGTATGGTAAAGAAACAATTGATACGCATGGTTAGATTCATAGATGAATGTAATATGGGGACAAATGGTGTGTTCTCACCCACTTTGTCACACTTAGCGTTTACAGTCTTGCAAACCTACATTGGATTTAAGATGAGATGCTCCCAAGTCTTGCGTGCATAAAGCTTTGCCAGCTATGTTATATTTGCATTCAGGTTTGTATTCCATTGTATGAATGCTTTCTTGAAAGTTGAGAAGATGTAAACCAAAGCTGATGACTTCAATCCCTTTAACCTGGATGGCAGGGCTACGGTTAAGAAATAAGCCACTGTGAGAGTGCACAGTAATTTCTTCAGGCACACTACAAACCACTATCTATTTGCATCTCATTGTTGACCTGGTATATTTTTAGATATGTTGACTCACAATATTTGGCTTCCTCTGCTGTCAACAGCTTGTGTATCTTCGCTGCTGATCAACGAAGCCAATCAGCTCATGACGGCTCAATCGGGAACACGTGTCATTAGCTTTCTTTGAAGGCCTCGGTTATTGGACAAGCATTGTTATTCCACGGAATGTGTTCCATTATTCCATTCCAAGAAGGAGCGCCAAATTCGCAAATGCCAAAATAAAATTAAAAAACTAAAATCAGCCGCCATTTCTGCTGTGCTTTTTGGCAGTTAGCTGTAACTTCAGGAGACACGTTTCCGACACCTCATTAATTTGAACAATAAAATAAATCCTCAAAACCAGTTTGTAGACAAAACACAAACATATTCTATACAGTACATGCATAAATACACAAACATAGTCAGCCTTTATGCATACACCAACAAGGGGGGGGGGTAGCACTATGTGTGAGACATTAATATTGCACAACATTGTAATATTGAATGTGTTAATTAATACGATCTAACACGCTTCATCAACTTGGTGCAAAATCTTTACATCTCTTAAGTCAGCAAGGCTGAAAACTTGTGTTTCTGTGTGTGTAGCCATTACTGTGTATGCGCATTATCACATGATACATTTAGTGTTTGCTTTACACATCGTGACCAGGACCTGTTAGCTACGCTACAAGGCTGTGACTATTTCTGTAACACTCTGTCGGATTAATGGAGGATGCTCATTAATACAAGCGCTGTGATTAATTGTACTACGCATGGCGAGGCTGGTAAACAAATACAGTAGCACACGTAAGTATAGTCTTCTTTTGTGTAATAAATCATGTTGGATCTGTACTGTCAAAAATGTATTTTACTTTCAGTGTGTATGTTTTCTTCAAAATGTCTGATTTGATTTGTACTGAAGTGTCAGGACCAGCTGTTTAGCTTCATCTCATGTGCATAGCAGGATATGCGGTTTGCATGACCCTCTTAAGTCTGGTCTGTTGATCACTTGCTGAATCATTCTGGTCTAGCCCTGTTTCGTTGCACTGCAGCACTGCGGGAAGATCGGCTGTTTCACAGTGTGTAAGACAATGAACATTGTCAATAGCTGTTTACAAAAAGGTTTGCTCTACATTGGGATGCCCATACCAGCTGCCACTTTTTAATGACCTTAGCCATCGTCACACCTAAATATATAAAGCCCAAACGTGGATTTTGATTTTGAAGGATTTAGGGAAAGCTTGTTAACAACAAACCATTAGGTAAGCCAGTTCTCTCTACATCCTCTGTTAGAGCCTTTTAAGATTTAAACCAGTTAAACTTTATAAAGTCATGTGCAAAATTTCATAATTTTCCAATTACTGGGAGATAAACATTATTCTAGCTCTCAAAACTGTGATAAACACAAGAGGAAAACTGGATATTTGATTGACTCGTGAGACAAAAAGTAGCAACTGTAAAAGTAAACCATAGAAGTCATTACTCTCCAAAATAAGAAAGTGCTGAAAGAATTGAATGACATTTGTTTTATTTTTAAAACCTCAACTATACCATGGGACTTGTATGTGCTCATTAATTTAACAGCAAACTGCACATTGAATTTTGATATTTGAGATTAAAACATGGTCACACAATCTTTGGAAATCATTTTCTGGGGGCCATGGGACTATTTAGGGGACCAAAGTCCATGTTGTCAAGACAACTGCTTCGGCACCATGGTTTCGGACATACCAGCTGACCAAATGGCATTGGCAGCCTTACTATAGGTAGGCCATGTTCCAAGCAGGGCATGTGTGTATCTGCAGTTTACATATGTCCATTTTTTTATTTTCTCTACTATTTGATACCATAGTTCCAGTGTTTCAAATACTTACACTTGCCTTCAGAAATCGCCTAAATCATTATTTGCATTTCCTGATCCATTGCTGGGCCTTACTCCTTGTACGGCTAAAAACTCTATATATGGTCTACTTTCCTCTCCTGGGCAGAGTGACGGCAACATCAAATGTAAGCCCAGACAATTATTTCAAAGTGTGAAGCCTGAAAGCCAACATGTTACAGCAACAAAGAAGTAGTAGAGACAGCCCGACGAGAGAAATCTGGAAACAGCCTTTTCTTTATGTGGATATCTGTTAACCGCTGCCAAGGAGAAGGCCACTAGTGATTTTAATCATGGCGAACACTGAAGCCTGCCAACAACTGGAAGCCCAGTTATTATCATGTATGAAGCCTAAAGGCTGAGTGTGGCTCAAGAGAGGGGGCCTTCTGTTAGGTTGGCAAGGTGAGTGCTGTTGAGATTAAGAGAGGCTCAAATCCCCCAAGCATCAAACCAGGGTCAGCAGCTCAGGGCAGACAGGTGCAAGCAGACAAATGAGTTACTTCTTCATGCGTAGAGCTCATTAGTCAAGCTGGTTTCCTAACCTGTAATACAATGGTGTGAAATCCAAAATCAATGTCAGCTCAAATCCTTACAAACTGTATTAGTATGAGGGCACGTTTTTCGACACTATGACTTAAATCCAAGTATGAAGATATTGAAGGGCCAGAGGGAACCATGATATTGCTAGTGAAATAGTTAAGATCACGACGCTGCATTGGTTCTTCCATTGTGAATACACACAAAGTAACTTTTTTTACTATATAGCATTCAAGAGCTATACTCACCTAAGTGCTATTTAGCATACAGACTACAGCTGCAAAGCAAAGGTCAAGGGTGTAGGGCTTTTATTCAACATTTTGGGGGTGACGCATATTAAGTCTAAGGGTATACCCTCAAGAAACTTTCAGCGTCAAACACATTCAGGTGAATTTGCATCCATTTATGGTGGAAATGTCATGGTACATCCTACTTGATCCGTGCATAGTTGCTTAATCTCCTTTCCGTTTTATGGCGGATTGCAACCCGTTTCTTTTGAGGTCACAATAAGGTATACAAAACCCTGAGAACCAATGAGCAAGGAATTAGTTAGAAGGTAAGTTTACAAGCTGATTTTAAAATCAGACCTAATCTGCATTATATAAGTGCAGACTCAAGGTACAGTATGTCGGAGTTCTCTTGGCCATAGTCAACTTTAATGGTTCTGAATCTAAAAGAAATATGGTATCTGTCTTAAAATGGCTTTTATGTGTAACTTAAAAATACAAAGCCAAAAATATATTAAAAAAAAGGAAATACCAAGGATATTGCCTTTTTGTCCGAAATGACAGCCTTATCCATCAATACATTACTGAATCCTGCCTGCAAGCTGTCAGTAGATCGGTTTCATCTCCACAGAGGCCATAACAGAATAAAAATGGGCATTGCTTTTCAATCAGTTCTGAATTGTATGTTATTGAAAGTCGATATTAACACAGTGAATGTAATAAAAAGTATTGCAGAGCCTTCATACTGAGCTCATATCTACTGAAGTTAGAGGTAGTATGACACTAGTTGTAATGACAAAGGAAATGCCTATATTTATTATAAAAGCAAACCTTTTGTATTCTGTACGGTTATTTTATCCTGGCAGATATGATTAGCATAATATGGGAAAATATCTTCATGGCTTGTGTTAGCTTGCACATACTGTAGTATTTGATTTGTGTCATTTATTTACGCTGCACAATCAAAACGTTCACTACTTCTGCATCCCAGTTAAAACAAACACTAAGAAATATTTGCAAATGTTGAATCCTCTGTGTTTTCTGATATGGACAGGAAATCAAGGACAGAGTGCCACTGCAAGATTACTTTGAGATGGGAGTCAAATCCTTTTAGCAAGAAGGTAATAGCAGGCAACAAGGAAATAGCAGAAGAGTGAAAAGGCATTTTCCAAGCAATATTCTGACTGTAAAATGTCCCATACAGCTCAGAATAGCTGGAACTGAAAGTGGAAAACGTTTCATTTGGTTGGAAAGAAAGGTGCTTTCAGAATTGCCGTTTGAAAATACAAAATGTCTGTGTTGTTCATGTCGTAAACAGTTTGACAGAGATGAAGTAAACAGACAAACTGCTGTTGTGTTTTCTATCTTTTTGGTCATTTCAGACCCAGACTGAAACTCAGTTCTTTTGACATTTAAAATGGCATTGTGTTTCAATTTGAATTTAGATAAGTCTGGACCTCCATGGTGCCACACAGTTCTGCACTCAGATTCACCAATTATGTTCATTCCATTTAGGGATTTTACTGAGGAAGCTGGCAGAAAAAAAGGAAGCCTTGAAGCAACCCCAGGCCCCTCCAACGTGTGATGCGTGCATGCTGCTATTGGGTGACAAATAGGACATAATAGCTTAGTTTACTGTGGCTGGAGATCTCGCTTTCATCCATCTAATTAAATTGGCTCAGTCATTACAGGAATGAGATGTAATGGAGGTTAGATGCATCTGCACAAAATCCAGCCAATCACATTTAATATATTCAGTGATTAGTTCTGTACCCTAAAGAGACAGCAAGGGATGGGCCAGGCACTTCTGTTGACAGGGCATCATTTTTACAGGGGAACTATTCTAACAAGGCACAACCCTATGATCTCCATCTGAACACCCGGGTCGCTGCCGTGACATCATTGTCTCGGCTCTGACTCCACTTCAAGGCATCGCAGAGGAAGTCCCAATCTTTCTGCTCCAGCAAATCTACTGCTTTCAACTATTGTTAGAGACTGACGCACCACGACACAGAGAGAATAGCCCCCTTATATAGCTCTCTATGAATAACCTTCTACTTAATCTATCCAAGATTTCATGGATGTATTTCAGACTAGTGCAGTGCCCGATATTAACGTGCAGATTTCTTGGCCTCCATGTACAGTTTTCTCGAGAGCCACTCATCCAAACAACACTCGACAATGCGCGCCCTTGGGTTCCTTGGATATATCTCTTGCGATCAATTGATTAGTCATCTCATTTTTGAGAGAAGTCAGTGACTACCAAAATGCAGCAGTGGTGAATGCCCTAGTACCAAGCAAGCCATTTGCCCCTCACAATGTACTACACAGTGTGTACATAACGCACTGCTAATAAATATGCATATCTCAAGAGCTTGCACTCGACACTGCACTACTTTGGGTTCTCTGCAATACACCCGCCAAAGGTAAGACTGACCTGATAACGGTTGTCGATTCCAAGTAAAGCAATACAGACTCCTTCAATTTTAGTTAGGTAGATCTGCTTTAAACCAGAAGGCAAAGGCAGAGCACGGTCCACTCACCAGTCATATTTAGCCTTTACCTGCTTGAAGATTAGGTATAAGACGAGCGATGGGAATCATGATACCTAGATTAGGTATAAGACGAGCGATGGGAATCATGATACCTAGCTACAGGCTACTGTAGCTGTCATAATTGTCAACGCTGCTTCGAGGCTTTTGTCGCACGGAAGTGGCCGTGGTTTCATCTCTAAGCCCTAATTACCCACTTTTTTTTTCCATTTTCCAAAATGATGTATTGGGTGGACTTAGGCTCAGACCTTGGGGTGAAGTTACACATTAAAGCACCATGAGCACCTGGGGCTCCGACTTTTTCAATGCCCTTCCCCACTCCCTCAAGCTATTACTATTGTTGCGGCATCAAAAACAAGTCCCAAAATCATTATAAGCCCATAGTGTAGCATGCAATACAGAAAATTGCATCACCAAAAAGGTAATGGCTGGCTCACTGTGCACCAATATCCATCTCATCCATATGCATGCTTACACCAACACCCACACACACACACACGCATAAAGAGGGAGAAAGACAGAGTCTACAGTGTAAATGGAGAGCCCTCTTCTAATTTTGAGCATCAGTCGCCTCTCACATTTCACACAGTCTGTCAGTCAGTCAATAAGAGGAACAGATCCCAGATATTAGCTGCTAGAAAAAGTTTTTGTTTTTGTCTCTTGTGGCTGGTTGGGACGGAGTAGAAAACCCTGGTGCCGTTGCAACGTTAATGCGAGGAGCATCCTGTTGAGCACCCCGGTAGTGCAGAGCCCTCTGTCCCGTTCACATTCAGTCAGGAGCGCCACGCTGAGCCAATTGTTTCTTTAATAACGGCTTGCAGTTTTTCTCCCAAAAATCTGATTTCAGATCCCCATATATTCACCTACCTGCCCTCAGAAAGTAGCACATATTTTTGCTTTGTTGTACAGGAAATGGAACACAAAAAGATGAACGGTGGAATGTATGGCGTTTGGCAGCGGGTGACAAATACATTATTGCTTTTGCGCACAGCAGCAAACAATCCAAGTGCTGCTTTAGAGAGTGAGCTGTCACAGTCCCCGCACCCAGACATCACACCATAAATGTCAACAAAAGAGAGAAAGTGAGATGTCCTCAGGGAGACTACGGCGAGGTACATGAATTAGAAATGTCACCAATAAGTTTGGGGTAAGGGGAGCAAGTCTACAGCATGGCTCTAAATTCTTTCCTGCACAAAACACATTTTACCTTGAGGGCGATAACATCACATGATAGCAGGCTGTGGACTCCCATCAGCCGTAACGGGAGCAACTGGATAACCATCTATCAAGAGCACAATACAAAAAATATAAAAATATAAAACAATATTAATATAGACTGATGTCACAAAAATAGAACATTCATATACATTACAGTCATTTAGCAGAAGCTTTTATCCAAAGCGACTTACAATTCAGATTCTATCACATTTCTACACCGTAGGCACAGCTACGGGAGCAATTTTGGGGTTAAGTGTCTTGCTCAAGGACATCGACATGCGACTAGTGGAGCCGGGAGCCGGGGATCGAAACGCCGATGCTCTGATTGAAAGACGGCCCTGCTATCCACTTAGCTACAGTCGCCATATAGTACCCTTCATACCCTTGTAAAGCGCAAGATTTTGAAAGGATTCATTAATTATCAAAACAGTTGTACATTATTTATCTGTACATCAACTAATGGATTAATGGACTAATCTTTACAGCACCACAATAAGTACATATAATATTGAAGACTGTGTTAGTATACAGCTAAAAGTTTTGCAAGATGCAAGTGAGTGGACTTTCAATTCAGATTTTTTTTATTTTTTTTTTAAAAGTCCAAAATATCAGAGGATTTGTGCTAAATGGAAAAAAGCTACGTGTTTTTTTTCACAACCCTGCATATTTTCCTGTTATCATTAATAGTAATATTCAGAAAAAAAAAAATAAAGTCTATATAATCTTTATAGTCTAAATAATGTTGAGAAAAATGATTGCATTGTTTAAATGTACTTACAAATGTATGTATCAACCTGGAATAAAGAAGTGATGAGTAACAGAGCATACCTTAGCTCAACTCGCAGTGAGTGCTCATACAGAACTCCAATTCAGATACCGTACAAAGTAATGATGATTATTATTACAGTTTCTAGAAGATTTTTAATCAAAAATGCAAACTCTAACGCCACCGCCTGTGGTCAGGCATATGGAGGAATTTATCATCCTTACATTCACTGACTCAGGCTTTAATTAATAACATGTTAACAGTGTTTTCCAACATTTCTAATGGGTTCAAATGCATCTTTACTCGTACCAATGCCCATTGAGATGTAAGAAGTGTTTGAACTTGAGGGCTTTATAAATTAACTGAGTTATTTCCTCTGAGGCCTGAAATAAAAAAGGCACTATGAGCCACACCTGGCAAGACAGATGACCCAGGGAGGGCTGGAAGGCTTTGGACCCCTTCTGCTGACTTCACGTCTGTGATGTGTTCATAACTGAAACGGAGCAATGGTGATATTTCAGATGCTGCCTCACTGAGAGGGGGGGGGGGGGGGGGGGGGGGGGGGGGGGAATCGAAACTAAACTTCAACCTGTTGTTGTGCTGTTGAGCTGATGACTGATGTGGCCTTTTTTTTGGCTTGCCATGCTGTGCTATTGTTGAAAAAAGATGAACTATTAAGCTGTCTGGTTGCTTTTTGGGAATGTATTTTCTGCGAGTTGGCACAAGATGTAAAAGCAACTCATCATTCCTGATAAATCTTCTTGAATTGTTTTTACTTTTTATTTCTGTTGCACGTGTAGCTTTGTTTCGCTTTCCTACTCTAACGTTCACCATCTGTAAAATACAGCGGGCCGATATAATATGATGTACTCTGACTTTTTTCTCCTTATTTCCTCTGTAGTTGCTGATTTATTCGCTGTCCACAGTAAGAGAGATAGCGACAGACCTCTCGATCTTTGCACTTTACTGTGGTGAACTCCTTTCCTTTCCTTTTCATAAGATTCCTCTTCTGGCAAACAAGTCATTTATTAAGCTCTGTTCAGTCTCCCACTGGGAAAGTACGCCAAACACCTCCTGACCTGCAGCTCATTTTAGCTCAATGGGTTCTGCTCTAAAAAAATCGTAATCATAACAAAGATGGTGCGCATAGCTAGACCGCCATTTATTATTAGGCCCTATATTGTTTCGCACATAGGGGGGCACATTGGAGAAACACCTTTCTGACCTGCAGCCTGATTTCGCTTTACAGCGCCTATGCATAACAATCAGAAAATAGCATAATCCTGTTGTCATAAGAAAAAAAAACAGTTGGGACCAGTGTTTTCTCTCTAATAGACATATTTTTCATTTGAAGATCATCCCTGCGGTGGTTTAATGTGCTGTCTGATTGCTCAATACGTTTTCCTTCTGCCTGAGGCGATGCACTGTAAATGTTGGCCTCTGTGTTTCTATTGAAGGTATAGTAGGCTGCTCTGCATATTGAGAGATAACATAAGAGAGACATTGTGGATTTCATCCTTGAATTATTAGTCACCTCAAATGTTGCCAAGAACTTGTTTCAATCTTGCAAAACATTGTTTAACCATTATGTACCTGTATAACTGCTTAGTGAGACCCTTTGACATTTGGAATACTTTGTATTTGGCAATAGGCAAAACACATGTTTACTCGAAAACATGTCATTTAGTTCTCTACCGATATAATACTCAGCCACTTCAACTGATGTGTAGCAGCCAGTTTCTGGCACCAAGGTGTGTAATTATCTATTTTAGCTGCCCGGGATAGACAAATCAAGACAGCACCAGCCATCTGGCTGTGTGAGAGCTCGAGTCTCTGCTGGCAGAAACACAAATGTGTTTTCACCCACCCTGTTCAAACACCCACCATAAAAACCTCCGCTGTTCTTGTTTTACAGATTGCGTATTTGTCATGGTCACTTGGACGCTGTCGCAGTGATTTTGTGTGCTCCTTTATTCCAGCTGCCAGTCAAAAGGCAAGTCTGGCTTGTTTTACTCCTCCTGGATTGACAAGTATTTATAGAGCTTCACTGTAATTTTCAGATTAAAGGCGTCTTCTTCTTCTCAAATCTCTGTAATACTTAAGGCTCTTTGTTAAACATGGGAAACGAGGAATTTAAATGCAGGAACAATATGGGACATCGTGTAAAGTCCTCTGTTTTAGAATACAGGTATGTATATTGTTTGTCTCTTTAAAAACAGGATTTAAAAATGGGAGATTTGTGGATGTAGAATTATGGGTTCCATATTAAAAAGCATGCAACCTTTCTTTCAGAGTCATGAACTCCTTCTTGGAACTGCTATAATGTATGTTCCTCCTTTGAGCGTAGCTGTATAGGAGCAAGCCAGTTAGCCTATAGACAAGAGCCATACTGAACTTAAGTGACGATGTAACAAAGCCCCCTGCACCGCATTTAAGCAAAACACAACCACAAAATAAATACATTTTGTAGTGTGTAATAGAAAAAAAGACTTGATCGCAGGGGCATATGCATAGGTTATAGGTCTATCTTTAGTTGAGACTGAAGGCCCACTGCGTTTGTTATCTGTGTGAAACAGGTCCAGATGGGGCCTAACCTTGGCTAGGCCCCTGCTGGGCATTCATCTTAGCTCTAATTAGCTGCTTTTAGAAGTTTTCTATGCGCTCTGGACACACACACCTCTGCCTCTCACACCTTTGCTCACAGTGGAGTCCGGGTCGTGGTTCGGAATAATAAATCTCTGTAGTTTTGGAATTTATGACATTAATTGATTAAAGGGAATGTGAATGGATGTGATTGGCTTGCATTACAGGAAAGCACGATTTTAATATATAAGTCAATGAAACCCAAGAGGATGTTTAGGTCAAACTGTACAGTGGTCTTTTTTTCATTACGTTCTTCTATACAATACAAGACAATTCAATACCTGTATTACGCTTGTATAAAACCTTGTATTACATTTAATGAGATTATTAAAAATCTGTCTTTCTATAATATCTGTGCATAACAACTAGGGTACAGTATAGGAACGATTGGAAATAAGTTATAGCTACAGAACGATTGTGGTTGTGGTTTATAATGAAGCATTAAGGGCACACTGCTTTCTGCAATGGCACTAAATGTTGGCATTGGATGTAATTCCTGCAGACACTGTGCTGCAATACAATGCTTGCAATAACGTCTATAAAGCTTTTTACTGTTCAGTTTTTGCTGACACGTCAACTTGCTGGTAACATTTGTGATTTTGTCAGTGGACAGCGCTCTAGCAGGAACAGATGTACGGTTTCAATAATGTCTTGAAGAGCTGTGTGTGAGAATCTCATTTCCTATAAGATGTTGAGCTCCTTTCTCCTAAGGACTACTGGATCTGTCGAAGACTCTTTTTCTACTGTACCTTACTTATTACAACAGGTTGTTGTCACCGAGGCAAAAGCATTTGTTTGTGCAAATATTCAAGCATGTAGCTCAAAGAGAGACTCGTTCACATTTCTCCTGCTTCTTTTCCCATGTTCAGTGTGACCTTTTCACTCAATCACTTGATTTACCTCAAAAAGGCACAAACTGTTTCAATACTGCCTCAGCTGATGGCTGTGGCAGTATTGAAACAGTTTGTGCGTTTTTGAGGTATTGATCGCCATTTCTGCAGCTGATGAAGGATTATAGATCCGGTAGGTTTTAGCCCTCAGACAAGCAGGACATGACAAGGTATTCTGTTAACACGGAGAAATCCTTACCAACATTCAATTGGACACCTCCCTCCCTCTCTATCTCAGTCCGTCCATCCATCATCCCTGCTTTCATTCTGTCCCTCGTTTTCTTGCTCATGCAACTCATTCCCTGTATCTGTATCCCCCCCCCCCCCCTCCCCCCTCCTCGCTATGTTTTTCCCCCCCTTCCTTCACTTTCTTCTCTTTTTTCTTAGTGCCCTTCAGTCCTCATTTCCTCCCCTCCATCACCTCATTCTGTCTTCGTCCCTTTTCCCACCTCTCTTCTCTTTCTTTTCCAGATCTTTTCTTTTTCTTACTCTTTTCCTCCATTGGGCATGAAACAGCTGCCACCTCAAGAATCTGAAACAATGGAGCTGACCTCAATTTGGGAAACATCATTTTTGATACAGTGACATTTGCATAGCTGCTCTTGAAATAAACAATCAAAATCAGTACTGTGTACAGTGCATGTATTTTCAAGTAAACAATATGTGTGTAGAAAGTATTCCTTGGTATGGTGAAGGAAAGCGTAATGAAGGAGATGTCCTGGCAATAGAAATATGGCGTCAACCGGGACTGGATTGGTCATTGACCCATAACCTATAATAAGCGGTAAAATACATCATTAAGAGAGTAGTTTTTATCTGTGTCAGTGCTACAGTGCTGTGCATTTGTAATTGCTGTACCAACGGTGAACGGGTGGATAAAATATGTGTAAAGTGTTCTCCCATGTAGAATTCATGGTGACTTAAAGTGAGGCAAAATATCAATTATTAATGATATTACGAAAGAAAGCAAGATTATGCTTCTTCTTCTTTTTTTATATTAATAATTGTCTGTCATGTTGTCTCCTGACTGGAGGACTGAGATGTAAAATAAATTCCTTTAAAAGCTAATACTGAGCAAATTCCAACAACCATCAAATATAGATCCCATATATTCTATGACATTTAGACGAAGAACCTTTCAGCATTATTACAGGTTGGTCCAAACCACTGTGATGTTTGTACTCTACTCTTCATTTAAGCTGCCATTCGCTTAAAAAAAGAGCAGCTGTGCTCACAGTAAAGACAGTTTTTTTTTCAGTCCAATAACCAACCAATGCTGATCCAGACCGAGTTGTGCCACTTCTCTATTTTAACAAACAAGGTTCTAGAGATAGGATGGGATTTTCTGGGATGTCCTCACAGACATCTTATCTTCATGATATTTACCTTTGGTTGGTGTGGGATGTTTGAACAGTGGGAGACTTCTGAAAAAGGGCAATAGAGTGAGAAGAATAGAATAGTCGTCTCGTGGTTGTATGCCTCTGCAAACTGCTGTCCAAAATGTCAGACTTACGGGTGCTGGTACATAGAGGGAAGCCAGACATCGGTTATTTGCACATACCTCCCACAAAAACTTTCCTTTTTAATTTAACAAAAGTTTTGTATTGCAAAGAATTGCATCAGACACAAATGTGTATATGATTCTCATAATAAGTCATGCATACTAAAAAGGTTGGCATTGACAGTACCTTGAACCGCAGCTGTACCCATGATCCCTCTCTCCAACCTACTGACCAGCTTGAACTCCCAATTCACACAACCATAGCGATTTACATAATTACAGGAACTCATGTGACCTGGTGAAAATGGTGTGTCATCACACTGTGAGGAAATGATTTCCATCTGAAAGACTAATAACAGGTGGAAGGCAAGAGGAATGATGGAAAATTATACAGACCCTTTGAAAGTAATTGGATAGAAGTCACGCTAAAACTGCACTGATTTATGACCTTTGAGAAATGAAGGGCATGTCACTAACAATAAAGGGTGTCATAGATGGCCACTTTATATGTTAAGCCGCATACCACATAAGTAACTGCAATGTCCACAGTTCGACTTGTCATGTGGCGGACCTTTATTGCATGTCACACCCCTCTTTCTCTTCATTTTCCTTGTCTCTCTCTGCACTGTCAAAAAAAGGCAAAAAGCCCCAAAACATGTAAAAAAAATAAAAAAGGAGCCACAAAGTAAGCACCCAGTTGGGGTGGTTGGATGGGTGAACAAAACCGCAAACTTACAGTATATATAATGTGGTGTTCCGATGGATCTGCCACTGATTTATATGTATTTTCAGTGTAAATAGTTTGCTAATACGTCCAGCAGTCTAAGGAGTGGTCACCATAGTCTTCTACAGTAAGTGTAGACAGAGGTGTAGAAGGTTGGAATTTCCACAGAAAGAGCATCTCTTGTCCTCTTCAATATGAGATATCATATTAGGTAGACATCCAGCTGGAGATAGCAGCAAGCCAACCAGAGCTCTGCATCGAAACTTGACTGTAAAACTTCATACAACTGTCAGACTTGTGTGGATTCTGGTTAAATGCAGCCGCTATCCCAGTGATTAAACAGTGCACTGTTTGCAATGCCACTGAGTCCCTGAGGTTACTACTGCTAATGACTCTGGTTCAAAAGGAGCAACGCTTTCATGTCTCTTTTGATTAGTCAGGTTAGCCGTGACTCAGAGCTAGAAACACTTTGGAAACAGAGTGAAAGTGTAATGGCGTTGTGACCTGGATTATAATGTCCTTTTTGTTTTGGCCTGGATAGACTGTCTGCAAAGATTCTCCAAAGTCAGACCGGATTGCTGAAAAGATACGCAGCCATCCCAGCACGAATGAAGTTCAGATTTATTTTTTTTATTTGTCATATACATATACACGAAATTTGACCTCTGCATTTAACCCATCCCTAGCTTATAGGGAGCAGTGGGCTGCTGAGAAGCGCCCGGGGTTCAGTGTCAGTGCTCAGGGACACTTCGACACATGACACGTCCCATCGAACCGTCGACCTTGCGGTTACCGGACAACCCTCTTAACCCAGTGTGCCACGGCCGCCCCGTAATAAACGTTTTCTCTGGAGATACTTATCACATCTATTTATTCATCCTTTCTTCCAGAATTATTTTTTAAACTTCAAACCCAAAGGATCACATTTTGATCAGTTTGAATCTTAAATTTCCAACATGAATTATTAGATTATCTTTTTTTTTTCTGTCTTGCGCTCTCTTAAAACTTCTAGTACTCTGCAATTTCAATTACAATATCACACTTGGAAAAATACATTTGTATTCAGTTTATTTGTATTTCTTCAAATTAATCTCTAATTTCTCTTCCAGTGAAAGTGGTCTGCCAAAGTTGATGCTCACACCCTTGAGAGAAAAACACAGATGAACAGAATACTCAAAATGCCCAGGTTTGTCTCGCCTTGTGTAGAACAAAGCCTGCACTCACAGTGCGATCGCAGAGCACCGAAGGTGTTATGTGAGTAGTTGTTGTGCGAGTAGTTTTGCAGTTTAGACGGATACATTTTGTGATTTAAAAAAAAGAAAAAGTTAGGAAGAGGGGCTTAAAAACTGAGTGGACAATGCCTTTATTGCTTCAAAACACAGAGATCAGGCTGAAAAAAAATAGTTTTAAAGCCAGAAATGTTGCAGCTCTTGAAGTATTCGTTCTTTCGACATCATGAGACGAAGCTGGAGGAATAACTATTAGGTTAGGGCATTAAAAACCTTACAGATTTCCATCAATAGTGTTCTATTTAGGGGCGTCGTGAAATGAAAACATTTGAGGGAGAACGCATTATCCATTCTGTTCTTTGTTGAGACCTCTACTGCCACAGGTAGAGGTCTGTGTTTGCCTGTTGGTCCATCTGTATTCAGGGTCAAAGGTCCACACCGTACACTGAGAACATGCTCAGAATGCAGAGCATCAGACTCGTGCTATATGTGAGTTGCATACTACTGGGGAATAAGAAACGATTAAAAAGATACACAAATCCAACAAACAATAGGATGGTTGGTGGATCAAATAACTATCTAACTGAATTAAAAGGAATCGATGCACACACATTGCTGTGTAACGTTTCGAGTAGGGCTGTCCTCGACCAAAGAAATCCTTAGTCGACTAATACTCATACGGGGAGCTACTCGTGTAGATCGATTTGTTTTCATTTAGTTGCATATTATTGTGCCCATCACTCAGGAAGCACTGATAGCATATCGTTATCATTATAGTGGTTAATATCGTTGTTAGTTTGGGCGGCCTTAAGCGTCTGCAGCCAAGCTCGTGGCTCTGTGAGGCTGTACTTGACAATTTAAGCTTAGTAATAATGTCATAGCTTAGCATCTTAGCATGCTGAAATTTTGCTAATAGCACTAAACCCAAACAGGTGTTGGCAAATCATTTGGCGCTCCATGTTGTTTGGGGTTACTTGAGCATCAAAGAAACATGACGGTATTAGAACAATTTGATTGCTCCTCTGTCGTCCCTTATAATCTCATCAGGGAAATAGTAAAGAATATAGCTTGTTCATGTTCAATTTTAGCATACAGAAGTACAGCCATGATTGTGATGATTCTGTCAAAGTTTCCTCATTATGCAGAAATAATTCTAAGTCATTCTAAGTCATCTTAGAACTGGGAAGTTCATGTATTATTCTTACATAAGATTACTCTATTTTAGAATGAATACCACCTTGATAAGGACACAGTGGGTACTATAATAACTCAAGGTCTTACATGGTCTTTAATTTTCTCATACGGACGTGACAGCGTGTCCATTCAATACGACTGGAGAATGGAATTTCATGGACAGAGTAAATGGAGATTGAATTATTCCTTATTACAATTTATCCTAAGATTACCTGTACAAGCAGAACAAATACAATATATAATAGTGTCCATATCATTCTCCTCTGGGCATCGCACTAATATTAGGGACTGCATTAAGTGATAGTTTCAGGCCACAGCGCCGTAATTGGTTCTCTTTGTAATAAAAATACCAAAGTAAGAGAAAGACAATCTCTAAAGGAAAAGTTTACTTGATGTAATTTGAATATGCTGTTTTTTTGCCACTGTCCTAGTGGGTGGGTAGATTTCTCCATCTTTAACTCCTAAAGTAATTGCCATTTGGAGATGTATGGCGCCCAAATGCTGTTTAGTTGACCTCTCGACGGAAGATGCGTTTGTCTTGCAGCTCTTTTTGGCCATTAACTCGACCACTGGAGCGCTGTTTATGACCTTTTCGCTTTGTTTTATATCTCCTGTGTTGCTTTCTTTCCTAAGCCAGATGTCCCTCCATTTTTCCTCTACTGTATACTCTGCCTCTGTTGTGTGTTGTTTTCATCTAGTGCCCATTTTTAAGGACTTGTGCACATGTCCAGAGTCCATTTGCCACAATGAGTCATAGGGTGGACCATTTTCTCTCCATCTCATTTACCCTGATCTTATTTTAGTAAGTATTCAGTGACGTACAGTAGTTGCGTGTGGCTTATATATATATATATATATATATATATATGTATATATATGTAGTACCTGAATGTTGATTTACGGCGGTAGAAAGATAAGGTGCTCACACACTCAATTCACCTCACCGGAGGATGGCAAATAATGGTATGTGTGATAGCCCAACAGTAAAAGAAATACAAATGGGGGCATACTTCTCACATTAAATGCAGGCAGCCCAAGAAAATTACTCTACAATAATTCAGTTCCTTCAAAAATTGACGGGCAAAAGACTTAAGTGTTTGAAGATAACCAGTGAGGGTGTGAAAACGCATCTGTTCCATCTAGAATTGAAAAAAAAGTAAAGAAAAAAAGAGTAAGCGTTTCACAGAAAGCCACACACATTCCGACTCAGATGGATGGTTCTCTTTTCATTTCCCGTCAGTTGCTTCTCATGGCATTGAGGAAGTTAATTGGAAACTACTACATGACATCATAAAAAGCTGAAACCTTGTTGTTATTATCACAGCAGTAAGGTCTCTGGGCTCATAGCAGGGCTGCACGATATATATCGTTTCAGCATCGACATTCCAGTGTGCGCATCAGTTCATATCGCAGGACTGGCAATTAGCTCAAACATGACATACTTTTTTGCTTCTTGTTGTGAAAGGAAAAGTCGCACAGTTTTCATTATTCAGGACTAATCCAGTGGTTCGGATTCATTAATTGGTTCATTTATTTGCTACAGTCTAGGTAGAACCCAATATCGTATGTAGCACTCTTCATTTCTTACCTTTAGTGACTTACATCACAGTGAACATCATGTGGTTTTTGTTTGTTTGTTTTTTGTTGTTTTATGTGAAGTTGCATCATTGCTGCAGTAAAGTATGCATGACTTACGGTATATGGACTTTAGTGTGAACATATCACTTGTTAGTTTAACACTTTGTATCGATGGTGTAGTGATAATCATGGAAGACGACCCTTCCTCACTTGCTTATTTTATCTAAAGATGTCAGAACCCCTGGAGATCCATGAACTTTGCAAACAATTACTTATGTAAGTCTGGCATATATAAAATTGTGGATTGTATTTTTTTTTTCTCATCTCTAACTTCTTTACTTTTGTTTGAACACAGGGTGCACAAGGGCCAGGCAACAGCTCCAGCAATTGCTGCCCCCATGGTCACTTTTTACAGTCATTATGAACAAAGAATGTGAGATCAAAACTGTGTTTTCATCGTGTAGTGAAGCTGAGACTGAAAAAAAAAAAAATGGTTACGCCAAGATAAACAGAGAGTGTCTGTGTTTTTTGGTTATATGTCTGTGCAAAAACATAATCCAACTGAACACTGCAAAGTGCATGCGCTATAATATTTCACGCTACCTTTAATTGGTAGAAAAACAGCTGGGTAGTATCAAAAGAAAAACCAAAGAACAAATGTGAAGCATTCTTCCACGAAAGATCATTTTTAAGTATTCACCCGTTTCCTAAAAGTGTGAATCCCCTTTTTCTTTTTCCCCTTCTCCCTATACCTCCAAATCTCCCTCTTTCCCTCTCTATCCACATCTCTTACCCTCCCCCTCCCTTTATCTTTTCTAAGCCACTTCAAAACATTCATGAGCTTTGATCAAAGATCTCAGCCCATGTATTTGACAGCCTGCATACATAGTGAATTACCATCAGCTGGCAAAAGTGGTAATTTCCCTAACTTATTACCAAGCTATATTCCCCAGAAGGCAATTGAATGGAGATTGATGTCTTGGTAATGGTCATTCAGGTATCACTCTGCATTAAGGACTGCTGAGGGGGAGATATAACTCTGCAGACCAATCTGATAAGGGTCACACTGGTGGAGGGTTTAAATTGATCCCGTCTGAGAGGAACACCTGCTGACTTGAGGACAGAGCCAGATAGCTGAATATGTTGTGGTTATTTTAGAGTTTAGTCACTTAATGTTCAAATGCATTAACTGTGATCTACTTCCATCATAACTGCAGTTCTTTTTGATGAGAAAATATTTCAATATGGCAGGTTATAAAACCAGTGAACTAAAAAATTACTTCCAACTACAACCTCATTGTCAAAATCTTATGGATGAATAGTGCCAATAGTTGTATTTATAACATATAGAAATGCATACCATAATCACCCAATCAGGGGATGTAATGTATCCAAAAAAAAAAAAAAATGAAAGCGATTTACCTGGAACACTTATCCAAGCAGTCTAACTGGGTCTATTTCAAAGCCTCCTTTGGCAAAAACAGCTGCTCTGGGCTGTGGCCAGAAGATTGTCAGTGTGTTTCATGATAAGGGCCCACGGAGGAACCTGTGAAAAATGCTTCTCAGGCTGTCCTGACAAAGCAGACAGCTAGCACCAGACCACAGAGACTGTAGCGTTTGTGGTTGCAGAGGCCAAAAACGTGTGTGTGGCAGGATGTTAGAGTGGCCAAAGGAGAAAGATTTGAAGTTCTCAAAACTGTCAGATGGTTCAAGAAGAGGAGGCAGGGTTTTTGCCCCAGTCTGTTATCATAAAGGGTGGGAGAATCTGACTTTGAGCATTTCCTGATCCTGACAGCCATGCCCTGTTTGGGGCTGCATGCAAAAAAAGGTGTATACTGTAACATTTTCTCTCTTGACAGAATTTACTGCAAACTGTTGATTTCATTTGACAGAGGGGGCTATAAAGTATGACCCATGCACTCCCTTGTAAAACTACTATCATGTTTCATCAGGATGAAAAATTCACTTTTTTGAGAATGGCATTTTAGTAGGTAAACTCTACATATGCACGAGAGGAAACCACAGCTCACCGACATACACTGACACATTTTAACACTTCAGCTCATCGATCATCAAGACTGATTTAAAAAAAAGATTTGTGCGATTTGACAAAGGCAGCTGGCTCTCTGAATGTTTAAAGCAAGTGGCTGGTTCATCAGCAAGTGAAAGAGGCAAAGCAGTTCAATCATTGCTGTGGTAACAAAACACTTTGGTTATTGGAGAGAGCTTAAAGCTGAAAGGAACGATTATCTGCAAGAGAACACTTGACTGCCTTTGCAGAGTTATTCTCATAGGGCTGTGCCAAGATTTGCACGAAATGTGTTCTCCATTCTGAGAAGCCATGTGGCTTACCTCAAATTATGCTCAAATTAAATATACCCTTTTCTAATTGACCTTAACAATGTATGGCACTAAAGAAATGTCAAGAATTGCTAAGGAATATTAACTGTGTGCTGCAAAAAACTATTTGAGATAACGTTTAATTGAAAATACAAAAAAAAAGTCTGATAATGACAAATTTGAACTTATCAATTAAACAAGCCAAGCCTCCATGGCAACAGTACTACAAATATGCATGTGACAGAGCTGAATAAACACATTCACTTGGACAACCTGACACATATAGAGCGTAGGATGGAGTGTGAGGTTGTGGAGGGATAAACATGGAGTGTGGTGGGGGTGCTTTGATAAAAGATATAGTTAGTAGAGAGAGAGAGGACTATGTGAGGACAGCAGACAAAAGGATTAGAGAAGAACGAGATGGACACAGCGGCAGCAGTCCAGCCAGTCAGTGAGGTGCGCCCACTCCTTATTAACCTCTGATTTGAGAGCCGCTGAGGGAGGAACCTTGTCGATCTTTGTGCCAGAGAAGTGGAATGTTTGTCAGCGTGGAAAAGTCTCCCTCTGTAGTCTCTGACACAAACTCTCACACACAATGCATACTGTTGCTTCTCAGAGGGAACTATTGATTTCTGCTGAATGTATTCCCAGAAGGGGAGCTACGAGGGCAGATGCTTTATTTATATTTTTATTTTATTGGTGAAGTGGGTAACAGATTGATGCCTCTGTTTCTTGTAAGAGGCTGAAAGTTGTTACAACGTCTCA